>WNWU01020152.1:7929-52599 GCA_012654045.1 Ptyas mucosa
CCCAGAATTCTCCAGCCAGCACAGCTGGCTGGAGAATTCTGGGAGTTGAAGTCCACAAGTCTTAAAGCGGCCAAGTTTGGGGACCTCTGCAGTACACTATATCAGGGGTGGGTTCTAAATTTTTTTACTACCGGTTCTGTGGGCGTGGCTTATTTTGTGGGTATGGTTTGATGGTCATGTGACAAACAATTATTTAGGATTTAGCAGAGGTACTGGTCTACCAGGCTTTTAACTGCTTGCAGAGCCCTACCGGTCTGCCCATTTGTTTTTGGAGGCACCGGTCTACCCATTTATTTTTGGAGCGTTCTGGTCTATCTATTTGTTTTTGGAGTCACCGGTCTATCCATTTGTTTTTTGAGCGCACTGGTCTACCACCACACTGCCTTTTACCGCTGATCAGTTGTAGGGCAGCCCTTTGAAGCCCCGCGGCAAGCATTTAAAGAGTTTTTTTTCCTTCTAGCCGATCAGCTGATCGGGACTTGGGAGGCAGCAAATAGATTGGGGGCTGGGCCAGGTAGAGGTGGTATTTACCAGTTCTCCGAACTACTCAACTACTCAAACCCCCCACTGGACTATATGCTCTTGGCCAAAGGGTGTGCTTTCATTCAGGCCTGTCCTTCTAAGTACTTTTTTTTTTCTTGTAGGAAGAATCCTACAGTTGCTTCTTCTGTGGCAGATGGAGAGAGAAAGAATGTGCACCCAATATTAGTCTTGGATTGACCCACACAGGGACTTGTATTTAAACAGAGCAGAGCCTACATATAATGTTTTCATCTGGATATCTGGAAGGCTTTCAGCCCCTAAGCGATTCTGTATATTATAGAAGAAGCTGGGAGAATTTTGGTTTGTACCGTTTCTGGTTCCAGAAGAGGTTTAATAATACTCTTGCAAGCATTATCATGCATAAACAAGGAGAAAGTTTTCCATTTTCCCCTCTCCCATGTGTGACAATGTACTTATACTACCTGCAGAGAAGGTGTTTTTAAAAATAAAATAATAACTGGTTTGTAAGCAAGGCCAAATGAAGAATAGAAAATAGACACGGCAAAGCAAAATATTACAGTACATTAAAACAAAAAATAAAAAACAGCAGGCAGAGCAGATAACCTGGCAATGGCTAAGAGCAGGAAAGCTGAAGAAAGAGACAGAGTGGCTAATTTTGACTGTACAAGACCAAGCCTTAAGAACAAATGCATACAAAACCAGAATTGAGAAGACGGCAACAGACAGCAAATGCTGCTTCTGCAAAGAAGCTGAAGAAATAATGGACCACTATAAGCAAAGTTAGCTATTGCAAGAAGTTTGCACAGACTGACTACAAAGAATGGCAAGACAAAATAGCAACAATACTTGCAAGAAATACTACTTAGCTGCAAGCAAGAAGTGGCAGGACCATAAAATAGAGAAAGTAATAGAACACGAAGAAGCTAAATGTTCTGGGACTTTAGAATTCAAACAGACAAGCACCTGCCACATAACACCCCAGACTTAATAACTGTCAATAAGAAAGACAAAAAAAGTGGTGGACACTGAAAGTGGTCCACAAAAAGAATAGTGGACACTGCAATGCCTGAAGACAGCAGAATAGAAGAGAAAGAACTGAAAAAACATCACGAATACAGACCAGCAAATTGAAACAGAATGACTGTGGCAAAAGAAGGCAAAGATAGTACCAATAGTAATAAGCTTTTTGGATACAATCACAAAACAACTGGATCACCATTGGAACACAATCAGCACTGACAAAATAACCATCAGTCAATTGCAAAAGGCAGCTTTACTTGGAACAGCTTACGACAATACCTTTATTGTCCTGCGACAATACCTTTAACACCATCAAACAACAACATTTGCCTATCTCAGGTCCTTGGGGAGATCTTGATAGGTGAATGAAAATGCCAAGTCCAGTCTAAACATCTGGCTGACTGTATGACCAACCGCAATAATTTATTAAATTTGTATGAAACACGGGGAAAATACAATTAAGTAATATTCACACAGAATGTTCCCTGCCAAAAAGGAGAAGACAAAACTCAAAAACAGATCACCAAGGTAACAAACAGTTACTCTAGTTACATTTGGAATAGACTGATGGGGTCTGGCTCTCTTTTTCTTTCTTTTTAATAATAATAAAATAATCTACAATGGCTTGGTTAGGGTTGGAGGCTCAATGGACAGGTAGGAGAAGTCTTGGTCTGTAAAAAAATATTTTTTGAGCATTGAGCCACCCTATTTTTGGGGGGCTGCTTTAGCTACCCCTTTTCATGCCAAGGTTCAGAAGAGAGAAGTAACCTCAGCTAAATCCATAACAAGTCCTAAAAAGGTAAGCTGATCAACTCAACTTGGTATGGGTTGATGGCGTTTGACTTCCCTCCCAACCTAAGTGTTTGGATTTCCAGATTTGAACTTGGATCTGCTTAACTATGCTTTGTGGAGGTAGCTTATGCTACCCAGAGTTTCCAGTGGTGAAAAATCTATTATTTGGTTCATTCCAGTGGTGGGATTCAGCCAGTTCGCACCCATTTGGGAAAACCGGTTGTTAACTTTCTAAGCAGTTCGGAGAACCTGTTGTTGGAAGAAATCTCCTTTTGTTTTTTTCTACTTTACAGGACTAATCCTGTAAGGAAGGCAGGAAGGAAACATTCTGGTGTTGTTTCTAGCCAAATCTTTATTGCCCTGCTTACAGAAACTGCCTCTCTGGTTAACCCTTACTACATTGTAACAGCTAAGGTGAAGCACCCATCAATGTGAGTAACGTTGAGTTGATCATGCCCACACGGTCACATGACCACCGAGCCACGCCTACCCAACTGGTCATTAGGGCAGAGAACTGGTTGTTAAATTATTTGAATCCCACCACTGGTTCATTTCAAGTAATGTTTGCCATTCTCCAGCTTTTCTTATCTTCAAAGACATTAAGGCAGCATGAGGATTCTTTTTTCAACTTGAAATAGTTGTTTGAAATCAGCTAAAAGTGGCTGTCCATGACTTCAAAAAAGACATGAAAACCTTAAAATAGCAATATGTTACAATATTTTTAGAAATATTTCTAGAAGTTGTCCTATAGAAGCAAATCATGAAAAGGTCCAGTATCTTAAGACAAGCTGTATACTTGCTAATACATGCAAATGAGTGAATGTGCATTAAATGGATGTGGATAAGAGCTGGATTTATATGCTATGCAAAGCCAGAATGAGAATATGCAAAGCTAGAATAAGCCAAACTCAGCCATTGTATATTAAAATCTTAAAATTTATTGTATGTAGCTATATCAGTTTGGCTTATTCAAAAACATGATTACAAACTGTGACTTACGGCAAATCTGTGAAACCTACAGCAACTGAAAGCACTGAAGAAAGCAGAACATTAGTGTGAAAGTCACATCACAAATGGTTTGGGGTTGCACAGACAGCCCGCTGAAGTCCTTGGTACTCTCTGAATTTAGTTATTTGCTTGCAAATGATGAAGCTTCTTGGTAACGTTATCAATGCTAGTATGTAGGGGTTTGCTCCCTATTTATATGCAGTAGTTTGCCCTGTCAGTATTGATGGAAGTATGGTTTTTCTCCTTGGTAGTTCCTTGATTAGGGTATTGTTTTCTGTTTGTTTGTCTGGTGTTAATCCCTGCTTATCTGGTTACAAGCTTCTGGAGAGAATGTGTTCTGTTCTTTTTTATTTTCTTCTTAGCTTTATGTTGTCTCTTTTGAATGGTGTATAAATAAGGTTTATTTCTATTGAATGGCGTGTAAATAAGATTTATTTCTATGTGTTTGCTGATGGCAAATTTGTCCGAATGCCAAGCTTCCAGGAATTCCCTAGAGATTTTGGATTTGGCTCAGACAACCTTCTGTGCAAAAGCCTCCAAATTGGTCACCCAAGCACCAAACAGGGTTGAGAAAAAACCCTATCACTGCTTTCTATAAAAGTATAAAATACCATAGGAAACAGTGTTAGTCTCTGACCTTAGGGTTGTTTTTTTCTTTCCTTTCTATTCTGGCCCTTCACTTCTATGCTGGAGTTTCTAAGCATAGGGAATGAGAACCATGCTTTCCCCAGCACATAATTCTCTAATTTCGCAGAACCTGGGCTACTCTGGGCATATAAATGATCAGGCACATAAACAAGTGGGATTAAGAGTTACATCTAACCTGGATAATCTTTTTTATTCAATATATTAAATATATATATATTTATATATATTAATAATTGGAAAAGTCACATACTGGAAATTGGAAAGCAGGGATAGACAAATATAAATGTCAAAAATGGAGGACTTTACAATACAAAGTTATTTACATAGAAAGACAGAAGGTGTCCTGCAGGTGTAGAGCGATACACAACTGTTGGTGGCTCAAGACAAAGAGCCTTCCTTTCCTCTGTATTTACAAGCCAACCCATCGTTCTTCTTATATACATCTTTTACAAAGAAATTACTCAACAGAGCAAAACGGCCACTGTCTAAGCGGAAGGCGGGAGGGACATATGCTTATTTACGGCAAAACTCTCCCTGAACTCTACCCCCCCTACCCCCACCCCTAGTTGCACCAAGGACAGGATGCAAGCAGTTTCTAGGCCGAGGGGTTGGAAAACTTCACTTGCCAAACCTGGGTGTGTAATCCAGGGCTGATGACAAGGTCGAATAAGAGAAGGCAACCTTTTTTTTTTTTTAAAAAAAAATTCTAACTGGCCTTCAGCTGTCAAATCAATGTAAATGTTCCATTCGTGACACAGACAGTGGCTCCATGCAACACTATGGAAGAGGGGTGCTGGATTGCACACAGAGCTGTTGGCAGGTCCTGGAACAAGGCAGCATTGTTTAGGGATTGTGCACGTAACCCGAGAAGGCACACAGGGCTTCCCCCACAAGTAAAAAAAAAAATAAAATACAAACTCCAAGTTGTCCCAAGTTCAGAGAGAATTACATGGCAATTCTTAATGTCCCGGTAACCTCTAAACGTCAAGGGAATGAGGGGGAAAGGGCGCGTACAGTGCTTATGGTTTTCAGTCTCCAACCACTGGGCTAACATTTTAAAACACTCTTCTGGAAATGTCTCTGGAAATGTTCCTGCAAACTTCCCTCTGGATGGAAGGTGGCAGAACATTCTTTCTGCTAGTTTTTTCTCTCCCTCCGAGGAAGATAAATGGTGACGGCGGTGGTAGTAGTAGGAGGCAGGATGAGGAGAAACCCAAACAAAGCCACTCGCCCCCAAAGAAAGCACCATTTGGTTCATGGTGGCGGCGGCTTCCTTTCACCTTGTCCTCAGAACGGCAGCGTGTCCATGAATATTTTATCCACAATTGGAGGAGGGGGCACCAGGTCTTCTAGCTTCAAGTAGAAGATGCGCTGTAGGCCTTGAGTGCAAAGGGTGCGGAGCTCAGGAAGTTTGCCCAATAACTTTGAGAGGCAGTTGGGCTGTACCTGCTCACTGGTGATGGAAGTCACGTGGTCCTTAAGGCAACTGACAATGCGGTTCTGGAGGTCTTCAACCTTCTTTGGCTCCTTTAGCCCATGGCGATCTAGTTGAGACATCAGAGTTGGGTAAGGAACAGGGAAGAAGTTAGTCGTTAAAGAAATCAAATCGAAGAAATCAAATCAAGTCTCATTTCAAAGCACTTAGATATACATTTTCTGGAATTTATTAACAAGGCTCTCTAACCCTGACGTTGTGCTGTGGAAACTAATGGGAAGCTTTCGTTTTTACAGAAACATTCTCAGTTATCTCTATGGAGATTCTCAGTCATCCAGGTCATGGTTGCTCCCAAAGTGCCTTTTCAGGAGGCAACTGGACTTTCTAGTTTTTCTTTGAAGACATTTCACTTTCTCATCCAAGAAGCTTCTTGGAGCTCTGTGCTGAAGAAGCTTCTTGGATGAGAAGCAAAACGTCTTCAAAGAAAAATCAGAAAGTCCAGTTGCCTCCTGGAAAAAAAAAAAACTTTGGGAGTGTCGTTTTTATAAATCTATGTCTCACCAGCTACATCAGAACAATCCTGCCTTGCGTTTCACAAAAAATAAACACAGCAACACGCAATGTGAGGCCTTCCTTTGGACATATCAGTTTCATCCCATAAAGAGAAGAGTACAAAAGTTGGGATTCTATCATTCTTTTTTCCCAGGGATCTCCAGCAAATGCTGCCTAAGTCACATGGTTTATGATGACTAAGTTGATTATTTTCGACCCCCCTAATACTAGATCCTATTCCAGGGACAGAATGTTTGGTCCTCCTAATGTTACTAACTGCAACTCCAGACAGTTATGATTAATGATGAAGGATGATGCTGAGGGTTGCTATTTAGCACCTCAAACGACTGGGTGGACGCAGGTTTCACACACTTGAATTACACTTTTTTCTGAAGACATCTATGTTACAGGTGTCAGTTAAGGATATTTTCACGTATCTGGAGCCCCTTTCAAAAAGACCTAACAATTCTGGCTCATTGTAGAGCTTAGAATCTCTCAATTTCCATATTCCTAACAAGCAGAGTTGTTCCTTGTGCGTCCAATCACACTTGGCCAAAAATTCTATTGATCTTCTTAGGACTCCCCTCACCCTCCATTCTATGCTGTATTTCCTGCTTGCATGTCTCTCTGTCCGCTGGTCCGTATGTTTTTCTCAAGAGCCCTCCTGTCCACCTACCTGTAATTATGACAAGTGCTGCAAGACAGGAGAAGGAGGGCACATCAATGTTCATGCGGTGGAGGTTCTGGGAAAATTCTATGATGGAATCTATCCATTCTCCAAAACCCCGGACACACTGCATACGATGCAGCACAACGCCGTTACAGAAGATAAGTTTGCCTTCTTCTGGCTTGGATCTGCAAGAGACAAAACATTGTGTAGTTAGAGAAGAGGCTCAGAAACAGACACCTGTAATGAAATATGGTAGTAATGGCAGAACTATGCAGAAGACCCCAAATTCAACCTCTGGCTTCTCGAGGTAGGGCTAAAATCAATTCATCACCCTATGGATTAAGGTGACAGTTAAGTGCCCAGCATTTCCTTCCTTACCAATTGTGGCTGGGAAGGGGCGACCCATTGAATCTAAGCAAGCGTGGGTGGCTTGTGTTAGTTCTAATTATCACATTTAGAGTTGCTTGTGTTAATTACATTTTTATTTGCTGCTTCTCAGAATGAATTCAGGGCAGCAAATATAGCTCTTGCATGCATCAACAGATATTCTATTTTCTTCTCTCAGCTACATTGCAAGGTGGCTAACCCAAGCAGATGTCATGAAGCCAAGATAAACTTCACACCAAGCCGGTTTAAGCCTTAAGTCCCCTGGTCAAAGTCTGTCATGCTATCCAATTTATTATCTCAACTGATTTCCTTTCTCATCTTGCAGGATTTCCTTGCTACTTTGAATATTGCTCTTACTTTGATACCTGCAGCCCCTAATGTCTCTCTAATGTCATCTCTAATGTCCTGTTGATTTTTTTATCTACACACACTCTTTCTATTTTAAAAATCCTGAAATGTTAATTATACAAGCATAGGATAAAAGCAACAGAGGCTCACTTTAAAAAAATCCTTTTAAAAATCCCTGCCCAGAAGTTCTCTACTTTACTGAACCAGGAGAGTGAGTTCATTCTTACTGGCATCATTGTCCATGGCAAATACTCACAAGCTATGAGGAGTATAAGTCAAATTAATGAAATAATTGGAGTGGGCAGCCGTCATATATTTTAACGTTACTAGTGGTAAATGTCTATAGAGATTCTCAGTCATCCAGGTCACGGTTGTCCCAAAGGTGCTTTTTCAAGAGGCAACTGGACTTTCTGTTTTTTCTTTGAAGATGTTTCTCTTCTCATCCGAAAACCTGAAGAAGCTTCTTGGATGAGAAGAGAAACGTCTTCAAAGAAAAAATAGAAAGTCCAGTTGCCTCTTGAAAAAGGATCTTTGGGTTATTAGTAGTAGTAGTAGTAGTAGCGATAATGGTGATGATGATCAATACTGAGGATGCAAAAGTCATAAAGCTATGGTAACTACAATTTCCCTGTTCTGATGTTCAGAGCACTTTCAAGCCACCGGTGCTGTTGGTTCCATCATTGCAGAGGTCAATGTCCATTTTCCTTGCCTACTGGGCTAGGCATTTGGAAAAAGGTCATTGAACTTATCCACAAAAGACATCCCAACCTCTTTTTGCTGTGCTCCTTTGATGTTGAGGTAACATTTTAAAATGATGCTGCACAAAGTTATAACTCAAAGCCACTGAATGGTTTCACGTGAACTGTTTCTAGATTGCAAAGGTTAGGAACCAGATGGGGCTAACAGACATGATACTTTGCTATTTAACTGAAAGGCGTAGCTATGACATGTTACCTGTACGCTAGCCGTAGAATGAAGAGCTCCAAAAAAGCAGATTCCAAAAGCAGGTCCTGGTCTTCTTTCGGAAGCTCTAAGAAGCCCTGAATCTTCTCTGCCCATTTCCGGATCACGTCCATTGAGCCTGTTAATAGGTCATAGAACAGCTGCACATCCATGCAGTCCTCCTTCTCAAACTGATAAGAGACAGATTCCTGGAACTGACAACACAAGCAAGCAAGTCTTTAGAAAAGAAGCAATGCATTTCTTGTGAGGTGGCAAGCAGTTATTTTCTTGAGGTCAGCAAGACACGTTCTAGAAGTTGCACTGAAGAGTTCCTTTATTCTCTAAGTGACCAAAGTACATCCTATAAAATCCCTTCTGGCACTCTTTGGTTCTGGCAGGGCTATCTAGCATGAAGAGCTTCAGAATTGTATGTGCTCTGGAGCAGGAGTGTCAAACTTGCGACGTCACGTTGCGTGACGTATTGTGATGTATTGTGACTTTTTTCCCCTTCGCTAAACTGGCAAGGTGGGATTGGACCACATGTGACACAACTGGCTGCCGGGCTGCGAGTTTGACACCCCTGCTCTATAGGGTGGGCAGGATAGGCCACATAAAATTAAAAATGTCCGCTTATTTAATAAGTTGGAAAGTGAAGAGTTTGCTCCTAGATTATCTGTCAGGCTCTTACAGGATGACTGTCAATAATCAAATGTAGTAAAATATCTGCTTCATCGTTAGTCATTCCTAGCTGGGAATTCTGGAATCAATAATCCAAACATGTCATGCATGCTATACATAGGTTTCTTCTCTGCGCCATCATCAGGATCAGATATGAAAAACCAAACCTGTAAATGTTCATATAGGGTAACTGAATCTATATCCCATGTTCTATTAAATATTCACTTTTAACAATGTCAATTAAGACTTGACATTGCAAAGTTGCATGCCCCTCATATGAGGAGGACAATGGCAAAATTTCTATCTGTAGTTTTAGCCCAAAGGAATTGGCTGGTTCCTCTCACACAGCTTTGTTTTAATGTAATATATTCATATTTCTATATAAAAATTTCTCCTTAATTGCTGTATATGTCTTAATGTTTATTGGTTTGATGTTGAACTATAAATTAATAAATACTAATAATCTCAACTCTTCTACATGTCACCAAGTTGGGGATGTCCAATGTATACAAACAGCCCATAAAATGTAGCCACTGAACAATAACAATCTGTTCAAATAATAGTCCCCAAAAATAAACTAAAGAAGTCATGGTTGTGAAGTGACAGCTACCACCTTGCAACCTCAGATGGTTTAAGTAAGTATTATGTGCATAATTTTTAAAACAAAGATATGGATTTTGAATTGTCCTGAAAACACCTAGCTAAATGGTGACAGATAATTTTAAAAAGTAAACAGATATAAATTACATGAATCCATACAGGACTGTCTATCACTGGCTAAAAGGACATATGAACAATACTGGATGAGAGATCTTGGCATGATCCACCACCATTCTTCTGATGCCACTTACCAATTTAATTTGGCAGAGGCATTTCAGGCATAAATATTTCATGCGATATGTGCGTTTCTCTGAGCCACACATGGCCAGGCCAATAAACCAAATGTGCATTTTATAAAAAAAAGTAAAGTAAAAAGGGGGAAGAAATATCTACTGCCTTCTGTGTAAGAAGCGGTAAGTAAGTACTGTAAGCAGTAAGAAAGAAGTAAGAAGCTTCCAGATTCATTATGATTAATTGATGGTAAGAGGACTGGGGTCCAAAGCTATCAGCATATTTTCTCACTTCTCAGTTTCAGAAATTCAACCCCCCAAAATGCTAGCGTCTAGGGCACAGAATCTCACATTTCCAAAGACGTAGAGAAATACCTTGGAATAGTCAAGTTTGGTAGCGTTGGGTACAGAATCTATGTGTGCTCTCACAAGAGAGGAGATGAGGCTGACCGGTGAAATATCTTGAGCTTGTTTGGGCTTGGAGGGCAGCCGACCACGTCGGCCTTTCAGGCTGTCTGTCCGCACCACTGAAACAAGAGGAAAAGGGAAGGGGGAACAGAAAGATGAGGAGAGGATTATAGGAAAGCAAGCGCTATCACCAGAAGAAGCCCACAATCTAGGAACAGCTGCTTCTTTTTTTAAAAAAAAATCAAGGACCACAAACTGAATCTCAGCCAAAGGCATATGATGTTAGGCTTCCGTGCAGCTTAGCCACCATTCAATGGGGTTTAGAGCTGTGCGGCATTTTATACATTATGAGGGCTTTTTATAAGGGCAGAAGGCAGCACTCTCTTAAAATTGGATTTGTTTGGGTTTGGGAATGCTGATATTCTGGCTTATCTTGCTTTATGGTTTCATTTGATGTGTGATTTATTCAACAAATCGCACCACGGATTTAAGCAGGGCATGACCCTGGTCAAAAAATCTTAACATCCTAGGAACTACTCTGAGCAGCCAGAGGAAGTGGTCAGAAGCTCCAGCTTCCTTTCACTAAATTTTCAATCTTAGAAAAATCCATAGCGGAGTGTGTGATGTTCACTTCCATTGATTGCCTCCTGCCACAAGGCTCTGAATAGCTCAATTCTAAATATGAAGGTATTAACGTCCAAAACAACGTACCAACCCTCCTGGACTGAAACCCCCACCCTGATATCATACATAATACAGTTCATGTTGTTTGGCTTAGCACAAAAAGCCAGGCAACTGCTCGTATTGATAAGTCATTCTTGAAGAGTGGATGTTTTCGACCATTTCAGCCCATCCCAAGGGCTACAAAGAGGTTTTACGCCCTCCTTTGCAATTACAGGTGCTGGATCAGGCAAATGAATTGCGTAACAAATCTTAAATCTTCTTCTCCTCCTCCTCCTTTTCAGCCAGTTGCCATTCCTCTTGCAAATATTTAATTTGCTCTGGGAGCCAAATATCGAATTCTAGTCTCTTGCAGCCCTCTTTAACCAAGAACCTTACAGGCATGTGGAAGCTCAACTATTAAAATGCCTCCCCACCCTGGATTTCAGAGGACCTTAGGATGAAGAAGGCTAGTGAACAAGAAGGAACATGCCTCACCTTCTTTGACCATTCCCACAGCAAGGCACTTCTGGAACCGACAAAACTGGCACCGGTTTCTCCGCCGCTTGTCCACAGGGCAATCTTTGTTGGCTAAGCAGATATATTTGGCATTCTTCTGTACTGTGCGCTATGAGAGAGAACACAAGATTACACCGTTATAAATAAAGGGCATTTCAACTTTGGTGACAGAGAAACTAAGAAGTCTTAACCAGAGATATATTTCTTGCAACATTTTTACAACCTTGGCTTCTCATGTTGTAAGTATGACCAAAATCTCATGTTCCATCTAAGTACAATGCGCAGCTAGACCTGCATATCTCCATTTACAGGTAATAATATTCTAATGTTGCAGAAATTGAAGCAAAAATTTCAACCCATCACCTCTGCTAAGAAAGAATGCAAAATGTTTCTGCTTTAACAGAACTCCCAGCAGCTCCAGCCTGCATTGGTAATTGTGAAGGTTTGTTGGAAACAGTGGTTCAACATCTGGAGGGTCCAACATTACCCACTTCTTTGCATTATTGGATTATGATATCTACATACCGTAAATCACATGCCCACACATGCACCCAGAGTCAAGAGAGGAAAGCATTTTATCTGAGGTGACAATTCTTTTCGTGATGTTACATGTATGACAGTCCTAGTGCACCTAAAATCACTGTACAGATGATTCAGGAATCCTGAATAATACAAAATACTTTCAAGTATTTTGGAAAAGCAGTGATACATCTGTAAAGTCCTCTTTCCATTCAATTGGTAGAGATGCAAGGGAAGCCAAATTCTTCAGAAGACAGCTCTTTATTCATCCATAGGCATTAAACCTCTATAGTTTTCCCAGTTTCTATTTTTTTCCAAATTTGTTCATTCCACCTTGGCATTTTATTTTTTAAAAAATCTACTTGGAAATGTACACACATTTTTCTAAGCATTCCTGCATTCAAGTTTTTTTTACTTTGGGGTTATTTATAAGTCTTGGCAGTAGGTCATTCAGAGAAGGATAACACGGTCATTGTGGGACTGTGAACATGTATCGATAATACAGTAAAATGTCACTTCCTTGGTCAGCAACATTTAACCAAAGGCAGGGCAATCAAGGTAAGTGTTAGGAGTGCAGAAATGCCTAGAAAGTTGGAGAGCTTGCATTTCTTCTTTGTCTTTGAGGCTGAGTGGGGGCTGTTCTTTCCTTGGAGAACTAATGTCTTTATGTGCATAGCATTCTCTCCTCCTATTTTTCCCCAACAACCACAATCTTGTGAGGTTGGTTGGGCTGAGAAAGAATTACCCAGTGAACTTGCATGGCTGAGGGTAGGTTAGGACCCGTGTCTCCCTGGTGCCAGCCCAACTATGCCCAAGACGCCTCAGAGGCTAGACCTGCTCCCACCGTTGCCTAGTAACCAAGAATAAAGAGACCTGTCTGGGCCTAGCGTTGGCTGGGAAACCCAGCCTAGAAATAGGCTGCAAGCAGAGATGGCAAGATCAAGGTATCAGAGATTTTTCCAGTGCCGAAGCCTCCACTGACAAGAAAAGACAAAGAACTCTAAACCTTCCTAAATTAAATATGGAAGAAACTTTAAAATGGGCACAAAGATTGCAATTATATCTGCAAGTTACAGATGAAGTGCAAGAGTCAGAAGACTGTACACATTGTGTAGATGGTGCACTGTACAGGAGAGAAAGCTTTTAAAAATCCTTCTATCTGTGTAGACCAAGCAAACAAAACATTAGCAATAGCTATGTGGTTGGTTTGAGCTCAACCAACAACATAACTACCAACCCAAGCTACTAGTATTTGAAGACATTTCAATTAGCAATAGCTCTCACTGTATTTCAAATGGTTTGGAAGCCTAGCAGAAGTCCTGTTTTTCAATAGATCCAGTTTTGGCAACTTCCTAACAGCCACTAGATGGCAACACAGAAAGACAGAACCTGTCTCTCTGCCACCATCTCTTGGTCACCTGAATGTTTGCAGCCAGTGTATGGAAGAATTATTCCTAAGGAAGCATGAAGATTAAGCTAATGTCATGATACTCAAGAGAAAAATCTCAACATTGTAAATTTGGAACCACCACAGTGCTAATGCAACATTATATTGGAAAATACCATAAAATAAACAAGACCTCATTCTTAATTACTGGACTATATAAAATGTTTAAGTGTATCTGTGTTTTGTATATAAAATGTGGCAGTTATCTTACATTAAACATTGCAAAGTAAGCAAAAGATAGTTTACTTTTCATGTAAGTTAATATTTGTAAGTAAAACAGATGCAACGTTGGTTGACTTCATAATATTACATGCTAGTAATACTAGTATTAAACTTAATAATGAAGTTTACTTTTGGCAGAGATTCTCATTTATTCCTTTGCCCTAGGGACCCACTAACCCTTGATCTGCTTCTAAGCAAAGCAATTTTCTCTAATGTAGTGTACTTGTGCAATTTCCTTATTATACAGAGTTGTATACATTTTGGTCCAAACTGCAAAATTAGAAAAGTTAGAATAAACTTTGTTTTGGCTTGATTTGGGATTGCATTGACTTGGGAATTACAAATTAAGTTCATATTCAAATGTGAAGCAAAGAAATTCGTCCCTTATGTATTTATCTGTTCTAGAGATGTCATTCAATAAAAAAAAGGCATATTCTGATTGCAAAGTCAATCACTTAGGTTAAGATTTGCATGCTGCAAAACAGATGTGCAGCTGTTAGATCCCCCAAAATACAGCAACAAATTCCTCCTTTCATCCTCTTCTAACCATCTTTCTAGAATACACCCAAGTTGCAAGGAATCACCTGATTGTTACACCACCATAACCAATCAAAATCAACCTCATGTCAATTTTATTTACTTTATGAAGTAGAGCAAACCATGCACGGTTTTCTTCCTGGAGTTTGCAACTTTTTGTTCAAATTTCTGTTTTTCCATCTCTTATTTCAATGGGATTTAGCTCGTTAGCTAAATTTGTAGTCTTAGCAACTTTCTTTCACTTCAACCCTAATCTCGGTTTTATTGGGAAACATCTACCTGCCATTACTCCCTAGAACATAATCCAGACTGGAACAAGTGGATGTCCCTCCATTTGTCTCACTATGGATTGAATCCCACCCTCACTTAGAAATTTGTGGGAGAATGTGCAGTTAAGGAAAAACCTGGAAGTTAGTATCCCCATTCCTCTATGATTTCAGGGAGATTCTATTCCATACTACTGCTTACATTCAAAATTGATTTCAGATCCGTTCCTTCTGCCAAGATCTTGGGTGGGATAGCTACTGGTTATTTGCAGCAGGGAACTTTATATCTCAGAGACATTAACACCTTTATTTATGGTTGCAAGAAAGGAGATTTGTGGCCAATTTAGCATGATCTACATTAAAATGGCTCTCTGTAGGATATGTTGAATTACCGCTCCTACAATTCCCAGCCAAGCAGACTAAATGCATCTGATGGTTAAAAGATGAGCAAAGAAAAAGAAGGCCATGTAACACAAGAAATCACATTTAATATTAAAACACATGTAAAACCAAGCTGAAGTACAGGTACCCCTCGACTTACAACCACAACTGAGCCCAAAATTTATGTTGTTAAGCGAATTTTGCCCCATTTTACCACCTTTTTTTGCCACAGTTGTTAAGTGAATCACTGCAGTTGTGAAGTTAATAACAACTGGCTTCCCCACTGACTTTGCTTGTCAGAAGGTTGCAAAAGGTGATCTCATCACTCCTGGACACTGCAACGGTCATAAGTACGAGTCAGTTGCCAAGCATCTGAATTTTGATTACGTGACCATGGGGATGCTGCAGCGGTCGTAGGTGTGGAAAATGGTCATAAGTCACTTTTTTTCAGTGCTGTTGTAACTTTGAATGGTCACGAAGTAAACTGTTGTAATCCGAGGACTACCTGTATTTTGATAAAAGCAGTTTCGATGATAATGCACCACCCGTTAATTGAATTCTACTGATTTCTAACACAATAATCATCAATGTTCAGTGAATCACAGGGGCATTAAATGTACAGTATCAAGGCACCCTTAAATCACTGGCTGCTTTTCAAAAATCTTAGCTTTTATGGCTACAAACTGGCCAGACGTACTGATTTAGTCACCTAGCTGAGCTCCATAGGAGCTCTTGAAGCTCTTCTCTTCTCAGTCGCCTCACAAAGAGCCCTTCCCAGAGAAAAGAGAAAGGCCTTTCTCTTACAAGTACCGCTATTCTCCACAAAGGCAGGGAACGCCCTCCATTTCCTATTGCTGCCAAACCACAATGCAAGGGAGAATTCAAGAGACGGAAATGTGTGCTGTCGAGAGGCCTCCTTGCCAGAAGCGCCTGCCCAGGAGAGCACATTAGCGGTTGCTCAAAGTAACCCAATGTGAGGAATGCACATTGCATGTTGCACTGGTGTATATTCAGAAGGGACGTCCCAAGGGAGAAAGGTCTTTACTTAAAGCCCAGCCTTCGTCAGGCTGAGATTAGACAGGAGAACTACGCTGTGGGGCTTCAAGTATGAAAAGGAGTGGGAGTGAAAACTGTTAGTTCAAGCTTTTTCTTACATGTTGTTGTTAAAAAGAAGAAAAAAAGAAAAAGACTTGGCAGTAGTTAACTTGCAGCCTTCTGGATGTTGCCAACATCCAGTTTGGAGGGTCCTGCTGGCTGCAGCTGTTGAAGTTTGTACTTCAGCAACAACTGGAAAGCTGTAAACTTAGCTTGTTTACTGGCTACCTTATAACATCCAAAAGTAAGCTCATCCCCTGAATGGTAGTTTTTGCATTAGCCAAAAGAGATATCAGGATGCAGATATCTCCAAGTGTGGAGAACCCCCGAAGTTTGCAGAAGGCCTAAGATTTATAATGAAGAGAGTCCCCAAAAGCACTGTGAGCACTGATTGAATGCCTGCTGAGAGAGAACACTCGAAGGTTTTCCAAGATGGCCTTCCTCAGCTTGCTCTCCCTCCAGATGTGTCAGATGTGCAGTCCAGTGGTAGGTTGCTACTGGATCGCCCCGGTTTAGGCGAACCGGTAACAGCGGTGGCAAGAGGCTCCGCCCACCCACACATTATCAAATATGATCTGCGCATGCGCGGAAGCTTCTGTGCATGCGTGGAAGTGCTGCGTGTGCGATCCAGTAGGAAAGATAAGTGAAACCCACCCCTAGTGCAGTCCCCAGGATTTCCCAGTCAACTCTGTATTGAAGACTTTCCTGGTCTAAGTTCCCACTCAGTAAACAGTGGTATATTCAGAGAAGCTGAATATACTAGGCCAGGGGTAGGCAATTGTGGCTCTTTTACAAGCTGTGGATTTCAACTCCCAGAATTCCTGAGACAAACTGTCTCAGGAATTCTGGGAGTTGAAATCCACAGCTTGTAAAAGAGCCACAATTGCCCACCCCTGTACTAGGCTAATTTCAGGTATGCCTATTTGACTGTGTTCTCCTCTCTATTCCACACTGGTTACTGACCTGTCTCCCTTTCTGCTTTTGTGGCCCTTCCAAATCTCTGCGTTCAGAAGAGCAGTGACCACTTTTGGGATGCCAAACCATCCAACGTATCGGCCTCCTCCCTCCTGGCATGCTACAGGTATGTCCAATTACAATTCCTATAATTCATAACCTCATTTTCTTACGCTGTTTTTTTTTCAGAGCTGTGAACCAGACGTTTCAATTCTTCCTCATGTATCTTCAGTGGTTCCTCATTTTCCATCCCTTCCCTGAAGACTCTACCGCTTTTCCTGGTGATTTTTACAGAGTAGCCTTTTCCCAACATGGTGCCTGCCAAATCCATTGGGCTACAGCTCCTTTTATAATTTTGTTCTTAGCCTTCCCACCCCCATTTTTACAGCAATCTACAAATTCTGTGTGTGCACCAAGGAGCTACTGATTCTTGGCTGCTTTGGGTCTCAACAGTTTCCAGTGAAATAAGGGTAGCCTCCGAAAGACACAGAAGGATTGATATGGACTCAGGGCTTGCCAGAGCTCTTCTACAGCCTCCCACTGGAAGAATTTTTTCCCCCTGCCACCTACCCTTATGAGGGGAAGAGAGTGCTTACAATGACCTCCTTTATTTAGAAAGCAGTCAGAGAAAGGTCTGATGAGTCATCCCTGTGGCAGTCAACACATAGCAAAGGCTTTTCCTTTCCCTCCCTGGAAAAAGAGGTCTTCGAATCCCGGCATTCTTTGCTGGAGTTTAAGGACATGCAGAATGCTGGGATTGTCTTCAGCCAGTCAATCCCAACCTCATGCCCTCCAAATTGGTTGAGAATACAGCTTCTCAGCTATCATAGGAAAGAAGCCATGCTGGTTAGGAAATTCGGTGAGTTGCTGCTTTAGGCTGACTGGAAGACCATTGGCAGGAGAAAGCTGTTTTAATAGAACTAGAAGTTTCAGAACCAAGTTCCTGCTCTACTTTGAAATAACGCATTCTTCTTACCTTGAAAAAGCCCTTGCAGCCCTCACAGGTCCGGACACCATAATGTTGGCATGAAGCGTTGTCCCCACACACAGCACAGCGCCCTTCATTGGATCCAGGGCTGCGTGTCTTTGTTGGAGAGAGGGAATTGTCCATCAGGCCAGAACTATCTAGGCCTGGGGAGGCCTGGCTGAGTGGCAAAGGAGAAAAATGGACCGAAGAGGAGGTTTGCGGGAGTGAAAAGACTTCTCCATCCACCAAGTGCTGGTGGGCCGTCGGGTGCATCTTCAGGGGACTCTGGGGTGGGATTCCAGGGCTGTGAGCCGAAAGGCCAAAGGAAAAATAAGATGGTTGAGTAGAACTACTTTTGGGAGGCTCTGCTGCTGCCACCCAAGGCCTCATGCCCTCATAGGTATGAGTGGGGGAATAGCTTCCAAAGGAGTTCTCCCAAGTTGGACCTTGGGAAGTCTGGAAACTTGGCGTGGAAGGAGAAGGGACTGAGCATGGACTGCCGTAATAGTCTGAGCCGCTCGAGGACATGGTCTCATCCAACTGGCTGCTGAAAGGACCAGGATAACAACCATATACTTGGAAATCTTCCAGCTTGAAGGATGTGGTATTGGGGTTCGCGGCTGGAATCTGATAAAGGAAAGCGTCAAATTCGCCTGTATAATTGTCCATGAAGGTGCTGAAGCTGGGCAGAGTAGTAGTGGCAGCAGAGATCTCGGTATTGACCAGGTCCATGGTGGGTTTGACAAACTCAGGGGTCAAGAGGTCTGCTGGGTAGCGCTCGTAGGACCCTCCATTCTGAAGCGAGGTCCCATATTGCGTTTGGATACAGGGCATCTCTAAGGGAAGACAAGGGTAGGGAGAAGGAGAAAAATCTACTGTTAGATATTGGAAAGATATAAAAGGTCCATCTGTGCTCTAATTTAGAAACTCTCATGAACTGATTTGGCAGAAAAGAGATCTTAAAGGTGCCATAAAAAGGGAGGATCTTGTAAGCTTTCCCTGATCTACTGACTACCAGATGTGCTAAAATGATATTCTAGGAGCTTTTGTTCCAGAAACGTGGTTGGCCAGAGAAGGCTGGTCTCCATTAGGTACCTTTACAAATATGGTGAGCTTTTATTAACATCGGGACAAATTGTTACTTTAGATTTAATACAAACCAAGTCCTTGGCCTTGAACCTCCAGGGATGGGATTCAACCGGTTCGGACTGGTTTGGGTGAACCGGTAGTTCCCCAGCACTATGCCGTGCTATTTAGTTGTGTTTTTTAAGCCGCGTGCTTGCGTGCAAGCAGGCGCACGAGCAAAGCACATGCGTAGAAGGCCGCGCATATGCACGGAAGGTGCACATGAACATTTTCGGTGCTGGGGCGAACCATATGCCGCCCACCTCTGTGAACCTCCCTCTTGATCGTAGTTCTAAACTTTTATTTACCGAAGCACAAATGGGGAAGGAAAGAGTTTGGGGTCCTTGTTAAAAGGAAGACCAATATTTCTGATGCACTATTTCTTCATGGGGCTATTAGAGAGAGATACAAGATGTTCTCCTTCCTTTCTATCCCTGATATTCCTCTCTGCTGAAAAGAGAACAGCTATTAAATAGTCACGATGTTGAAAGTTGGGAGTAAATCACATTTCTTGGGAAATGCGAGTGAGTGGTGGTAGTTTTCTTCTGCTTACATAGTTAACAGGCTTGCTTCTAAGTTTATTTCTACATCTTTTGCTTTGTTTTTCCTTCCTTGATGAAATTTGGGGTACTGTTCAATTTTTAAAATTTTCTGGACATGCAAAGCGACAGTCATACATGTAAGATGCTACTTCCTAGGCGATACATGGTACGCCATGAAAAGCCTCACATGTACTCAGCAGAAAAAATTCCTATGTGTTTGTCTGAAATTAAAAATATTTCTGCCAACACAAGAGACAAGTGTAAAGGTAAACCTTTGTGCGTCCAGAAAAGCCATGCTACTAAAACAATAATGAGGCATTATCAGTGGTGGGATTCAGCAGTTCGCACTACTGTTAACTTTCTGAGCAGTTTGGTGAACTGGTTGTTGGAAGAAATCATTAGGGCAGAGAACCGGTTGTTAAATTATTTGAATCCCACCACTGGGCATTATGATGCAAACCCAGCTGTAAATTTGCAGACGCTCGATATAGCTATCCCATCTCCTTGGTTAATGCCATTTCAGAGAATAAAGAGGGGCCAAACATTGCACACGATCAAGTGTTTTAATAAGGGGAAAAAGGAAAACAAACAAAGCAAACGAATAAGAAATGCAAAATGAACACAGAAGGGCCAGGAGGAGCCCCTGAATTTTATACTGGGTTCTCTCTCAATATGGGAGGTAAGAACTAAAGCATTAAGCCAATACAGGTAGTCCTTGTCTTACAACCGTTCATTTAGTGACCATTCAAAGTTACAATGGCACTGAAAAAAGGGACTTATGCCTATTTTTCACACTTATGACCGTTGCAGCATCCCCATTCAGATGGGGATCAAAATTCAGATGCTTGGGATGTGATTCATGACTGTTGCAGTGTCATGTGAACTTTTGCCACCTTTCGACAAGCAAAATCAATGGGGAAGCCAGATTCTCTTAACAACCCAGTTACTAACTTAACTGCAGTGATTCACTTAACAACTGTGGCAAGAAAGGTCATAAAATGAGTGAGCAAAACTCACTTCACAAATGTCTCACTTAACAACACAAATTTTGGGCTCAATTGTGGTCGTAAGTCGAGGACTATCTGTCGTAGCCTGAAAGAAATAGGCAAACATTCTATGAATGTGTTCCAGGTTAAAAAAAAAAAACCAAAACCTAGTATATTTCAAGAATTTCCTTATGAAAGTTAAAGGACTGAGGTAACCATCTGTTTACCTAAACAACTTCAAACTTTAAATGACAAGGCTGCCAAGATATTAACACCTGATCAAAGTCCTTAATTGTTCTTGTTTTCCTGTAGTACCTGGGATTCCCATAGCTTGTTAAAGATAGATTTTGAAATTTCTACTGCTGCTATTTATTCCATCTTAATTTTACAAACTTGGAACCATCAACATCCCAAACAATTTGACCTATAAAAAAAGGTAGAATTTAGTTTGGACTCAGTTACAGATCAGGCCTTTCCCTAAAGGTTTTGAACACTTGAACTTCAGGTTGATGAACTAAGGAGCAAAGAAAATGTATCCTGCCCCCCAAATTAAGCTTTCTCTTATCTTCCCAATCTCAATCTCAATATCCTGTACAAAATGCCCTATCCTAGAAACAACAATTCTGTTCTCACCTGCATCACAATCAGTGCAGTTATCAACAACAACAAAAAAGGAAATGCTATATGTAGTTTCTTGCCAGCACTACAGAGGAAAACTACTGCAAAAAAAGAGGTTTTGATCATGTTGTTATCCTACTTGATCATCCCACTTCTATCTTATTGTCGTCCTTTCTTTGAAAGAGATCCATCTAAATGTCAGCAGCCTCTGACAAGGAACATGAAAACTGAAACTGCTGGGAAAACAGAATCTCGGAGCTTTATAGTGTCTTTGAGAATGGCACTTTCCAAAAAAGGAATTATAACTGGAAGCATTAGCCGAGATGGAGGTCAAATCTGTAGCAGCAACTCTTGTGGCAAAATGAATATTGGTCAGGTTCTGTTACCAAAAGCTGCTTTAACAGAGGAAAGAATTACAGGAGGTTGAGACATAGAGAATTCCAAGTGATTTTAACACTGCACTTTTGAAATAAGGCTATCACCCATTTATCGGAGGGACAGGATCTCCTTTACTTGGAAATAAGCCTCACTCTGCTAATTAAAATTAATTAAAAATGACAGACCAACCTGGGATTTGGATGAGTAAGAACTGCCTCACCCAAGAAGTGGCTATCTGTAGTTTTTGACTTATGACCACAATTGGGACTGGAATTTTGGCCACTAAACAATGCAGTCATTAAGCAAATCATCATGTGACTGGACCTGATTTTACAACCATTTTTACTGTAGCCGTTAAGCAAATCCGACTTCCCCAATTGATTTTGTTTGACGGAAGTCGGCTTGGAAGATTGTAAATGATAATTACCTGATCACAAGAAGCTTCAGCCATCATAAATGCAAGCCAATTTCCAAGCACCCAAATTGTGATCAATTGTGATACCCGGGGGGGTGGGGGGTGGTATAGGAACACTGAGGATAGGAACAAATGTCACTTTTTCCAAGCCCATTGTAACTTTGAGCCCTTGTTAAACAAACTGTCATAGGTCAAGGACTACCTGTGTTGAACTTCAATTGAAAAACCAAACTGAAGCTTGCAGCTTCTTCTCAATTTGTTAAGAGGATCAGATGGGGTTGGCAAAAGTATGCGCCAAAAAGAGATTTTGAAAAATTATTGTTGATACCTTTTTTAAACGAATGTGATTCCTATTAAGGTTTTTCCCAGTTAATTTGTCCCCAAATTTTAGCAAGAGTTCAATATGTTATGTGAATCAATATCCTACTCTATCAGGGGTGGGATTCTACTGGTTCGGACCGGTTCGGGCGAACTAGTAGCTCCAACAATCAGCTGGGAGTGAACCGGTTTGCTCCAACGATCAGGTGCGCCTGCCCTCCCACCCGCCTCTGGGCTTTACAGCTATATCTTACAGCTATATTCTATATCTTCTCAGCTGATTCGCACGGCAGAGTGGATTGCCGTGCCTTAGCTGTGCTACTCCCAGCAGTAACGCGGAAGGTAAGTTTTCGTAAAACTGTGCACGCACGCGAAGCACGCAATCACCGAAACGGTTGTTAAACCAGCAGGATCCCACCACTGCCTAAGCTCCCAAAGAGAAAGTGGCAGAGGGACTACAATTCCCAACAGCTAGGTGATTTGAGTCCCTTGCTGAGTTTTCATCCGAGACAAGGTTTGCATTTACAGCCTACACTGGCCAATTCTATTCAACTTCCTTCCTTAAAAGAAAATATCTTGTCCATGCATCTTTGGAACCTCATAACTCCTCTGCACACCCACTGACGCTATCTGATCTTGTTATTCTGTATTCTTAAAATAGAACTTGGATATCCAATTGTTAAGGCTTGTTATGATTTGTTCCAATGTAGCAACAGGTGATACCCAGGGCTCCTCGTAACACAGGATTTATTAGCCTACTCTCCCCAGAGGAAGTTCTGACGTCTGCAAATGGAGAGCAGCATCTCCCTAGCTAATGCAGGACAATCTAGGGAGCTCCATTACAGCGGTTGTAATCCTAATCTTAGGTATTGCTGCTGGGCAGAAGGGCTGATTGGACAGCAGATATTTAGCAAATAGGAAGGATCAACAGTGGGCCTTTTAGTACAAAGCTCTGTGCGATACTTCTCATGTTATTAGTCCTTAGTGTGCAAGCTTTTTAAAAGTCAAGTCTTTTTTTTTTTAAAGCAGCAATCATGAAGTCCTTTATTCCAGTCTGGACATTTAGTTCTTTGTGATACTGTTCTAATTGAAACCCTCCCCTCCCCCATTGCCTTTTTAAAGCTTCCATGCTAAATCTAACCACCGTATACAACAATGACACAGTGATATTTAGTCTACCAGCTCCTGTGGAGAGGGAAAAAAGGACAGCACTTGTAAATCAGAATTAAAAGAAAATGGCTTGACTGATAATACTTACTTTCTCCCTGGGCCTGAAGGCATAAATATCAAAATAAAAGTAAGAGCAGAGACAAAAGGGCTGAAACGCAGCCTTCGCCCACCCATGGGCTGAGAAATCAATAGTGGAAATATACATTATGCTCTGAAAGTACACAATGAAATTGAGCTGATTGAGGTGGAATCTGAGAAAGTTCACGGCTGTTCCATCGGAGTCTCCATATGGAAGGTCTCATTTCCCCACACTTTGCTGTTGTCCTAAAAATGCGCATCACCACCGTCTTATTAAATCCGAATGCCATCCCAACTTTCCACAGCACTGTTGTGCGGCTCACAACAATCAAACCAAGCAATTAAAATAAGAATCCTTCCTCTAAGAATATGGCACTAAAAAAAATGAAATTCTTTTCACAACAGACTAGAGAGGATTAGCTTTTGATCGTCTACCCTAAGACCTCCTGGACATGCAAACGTTTGCAAGAAAGGATATTCCTCTGAACACTGCCTGATTTCTGTACTGATTTGACATCTGAAGCAAAAAGAAGGGCAGGCAACACACTTCTAGTGAACAGTCCTATAATAGAAGGCTGAATCCACCCAATAATTACCTGGGTAGATAATAGCTTGACTACTAGATATTTCTACCCTCTTCTTGAAAACAGGTGAATGACCTATTCTCTTCCGGGACTGGTAGTTTTTCCCACTGTGGCCATAAAGTATTTTTAAATGGGATTCACCAGAAAAGGCATTTCAACATGCTTCAGTTTCTCTCTTTCTCAGTGCCTGCCTAACTGCCTAAAAACACTTCCACTTATGCATCTACGGCTGGTGTTCCAACCCTTTTCCACCAAGAGCCTCACCAGGGAATCATGAGAGAGGAACTGGAATTAACCTCCTTTGTCGCAAAGAACATTGTTGGAAGCACAAGTGTCTTCTTCCTGCAGGCACTGTTGCCATCGCTTTCTCCTCTGTGTATTTCTCTCACAGTCCTCTACTATCTTCCAATGGAAACGGCATGGCGTTGCTATAACGACACACTCACCTCTTTACCCTGCGAGCCGCCCCTTTGGGATCCTTGTTGTTTTAGCGCACAAATGGCTCCTGTAATCACTGTAAAACAGATGCAGCAACAGATGTGCTACTATCCCATCTGATAGGCAGAGCAGCATTGTTTGCAGAACTTTGCTGCCCTGCACACATCCCCACCCCCCACCATCATTTGACAGCTTCCGTTTACCTTCAAAGGCTGAGACAAAAACAAAGGCACTCAAGGTAGTAAGACTGAAGGCTAGCTGGATCCCCACTGCAATCAGTAGGATGGGAGGCTTTGTGACCAGTGACCAAGCACTGCTTGCCTTTGGATAGCCCTGGAATAGAAAGGCTGAAATCTCAACCTAATATATCAATTCCTCCCAACACTTAAGAGCCAACAGCTAAGTTCTCTAGAACAATGGCAGCTATAAACCAATCAGGGGAGAGATGATTGCTTTTGGAATGGGAAATCTGTGTCTTCAAGAGATGGCTGAACTACAATTCCCATCAGCCCAAGACAGCCTGGCCAATAGCAAGGGATCCTGAGAGATAGCTGAACGGGAAGGTTAGCAATTAATCCATTGCTGCTTTAGGGGAGCAGCACAGGAGCCCATCATTATAATGTTCCACGCAGCCCTACAATTTCCTCCCAATTTGTTGGACTGCATTTAGACTTTAGAGACTGCTCAAGAGCACCCTCTGCTGTAGAGCTGCAGAACAGCAGGGACGGATCAACTTCTCAGCAACTTGATTCAGTGCTAATGTAATAAAAACCACAGAAAGATTCCGAACTCTGTAAGCAAAAACTGGCACCATTCAGCATAAATGACCACGCTGTTTCCAAGAAGAAATACTCAACAGCTTAAGGAAACTTGCAACAGGAACAGACTGTTATTGTCAGTTTGACAATGGGTGGAATTATCTAAAAGAAGCTTTTCTTGTTGAAAGCTATTTCTTCCAGGCTCAAATGTTCCAAGATTGAATCCACTGCTTGTGTCGAGCTGCGTTTGAACAAGGGCAAATGGATTCTGGTATTAGATGTCCAACTCTTCCCTGGTCTATGCAGCCCCTTTTCCTGCTTTACACATTTCCTATGCTTTTTAACAGTTGCACATCAAGATATTCAACTGATGCAGCACTCCATACTGTATAAATGGCAGCAGTGAGAAAAACTGCGCCTGTCAAGATGTCTGATCTGTAGAAAAGATAATCAACACTACTCAAAGCTATCAATGGAAGAGGTAAGCGTGGGCTTCATTCCAAGAGACCAACCCCAATGCTGTTTTAGTGAAATAACCATGTCACATTTTGTGGAAAATGCCAGCTGGCATTTTCCCACTTTCTGTGATCAAACCATGGAAAATAAAATAATTCACATTTCGCCGCTTTCTGCCTTGACACTTTTCCTTGGTAGAAGGTGTCTTAACCATGACATAATGAAGGCAATTGGTCCTAGGCAGATTCGCTGGAGAGGAAAACTCTTAAAACAGAGCTGCCCTTATTTCTGGATAAATATGCACAGGATTGTGGTATGTAAAACAAATCAAGCTTTTGGGAATGCTGTGATTACCCCACACTGCTCTGTGTAGTTGCTGAGATTATTCTAGGATTCAACCCATTTTATACTTCGAAGCTTCCTGGTCTCAGTCAAGGTTTTCAAACCCCTTGCAGTCTAATTTAATGATTCTGGGGTGACCAAGACCACTAAAGGAGGTGCTCACAATAGACAAAGACAAGACTGTAGCAAGTGGACTTCTTCAGCCTTTGAAGTCTGGCGCACAGACTTAGAAACAGGGAGAGCCCGCCATAGCAAAGGCTGCCAGGTGCTCAAACTTGATGCAGCACCTGTCGCTCTGAACATGCCAGGAACTGCAAGCCCTCCACCCCCTTGCAAAGCCACATGAAAGCACCAGGCTAGGAGCTTTGCTGATTTATGTCCTTCAACACCTGTGATGGTACCAAGCTGCTCAGCAGATCGACTCACAAACATGCATATGCATACTCACAAAAAAGAGCATCTCTTTGGAAAGGGAAAGGGGTGGGGGGGGGAGAGAGAACATTAGAAAACATTTTTTTCAAAGGTGTCCGCTTTTTGAAAATATGGAGGGGAATTTCTGCATCTAGGAAAGAAAAATGTAAACGTGCATATGTGCACAGACACACAATGCACATTACCCTCAGATCAACAAAAAAAATATGCAAGTATAAGAGGACTAGCTGCAGGCAGAGTGAGAATACGAATCTGGCACAAACAGCTTTTCCCATAGTGATCTTCCAAACGGAGAAAAGACATTTAAAGTTCTTTTCTCAATTTGATGTGGGCAGAATTGATATATTCAGCCTGATGAAGAATAACATATCTTCAGATATCTAAGACGTTAAGAGTCTGACCTGTTTGTCTCCACAACAGGGTATAATCACCAGGCCTTATGATGAGGCCTCGCACCTGGACGCAAGCACTAGCTGTACAATATTACTTTCCTTATCAAGCCTCAGATTGCTTCACTTCTTAATATCACAATTTTTCCTCTAAAAGAGACCCCTTTTGCCCAAGTGAGGTGCCCATCCTACGCTGACATCACAATCAAGGTCACAGGACATAAAAATGGCAAAATGCATCCAGTCACTGGTACACATCTGCCAGGGCTCCCACAAGCTCCGGTTACAGCAATTTTGTCCTTTAAAATGCAAATGTAGACTTTGAAAACTGCTTTTGGAAACAAGTGCACCATTATAGTTGCCATCAGCCAAGCCCCCAGCAGCCAGATCCTCTTGCAATTCAAGCTTCGAAGTACAAATACCTCTTTTTTTTAAGGAGAAAAAGCCTGCCCTTGTAGGATTTTAGTCCAGTGGTTCAGGGATTTTGCATTCTGTATACCTTAACCGATGCTTTCAAGTTGTCCCATACTACATAGGAAGAGCCAGGCAGATGACATATGGCAGTTCTAGTAACTTTCTAAGATCTGCAAATCAAAACAGGTCGATTTGAAAAACCCTGTTGCAGTTCGTACAGTTAAAAGTACGAACAAGTAACAGAAGGCACCGCCGGTCTTTTAAGATTCACTCTTCAGGGATAAACTCTACTCTGCTCTTGCAAATGGGACTTGCACATCCATACTTCTTCACTTAGCAAGCGGTTTGCTGCTCGTTAGGTAGAACGACCCTCCCTCAGCCATTTACACTTCTTTTTCATTTTGCAGCGCATCAGAGGATAAAGCGCAACCTCGCCTCTGATTTCTCCTCCTCGCCGGCATTTCTCGCGCCTCCCTAACTTTTCAACAAGCAAGAAGATCCCTTCCGATCCCCCGCAACTTCTTTCCCTTACTCTCCCGACCCGATTTATTTATTTCTTTTTTATTTATTTATTTTTTTAAAAAAAGCATCCCTCGTCCTGCAAACCCAGTCAACGACAAAGAAAAAGTCGCCAAGCGCGCCTGCACTTTTACGAAAAAGCAGACGGGAAAGGGGGGATGAACAAGAAATCCACACATACCCAACGGAGCTGAAAGAATCTAGCTGCGGTCTCTTCCACTTTTGCACATGAAGCTTGTTGGGGACGTCGGAGAATAACGTTTTTAAGAAAACCCAAAGCGCATCGGGGAAAGCGCCGATTCTCGCTGCCGTCCGCCGCTGCCGCGCAGATCAAAGCTGAAGATAAGAGCGAGCGAGCGAAGGAGCCCGCGCCGGAGCGAGCTGCCTACAGTCTAGACGCCGACTAAGCCACTGGGGCTCACCAGCCCGTGGCCAGGAGATTCTCTTAAGCTCTCTGTGACGCAAGGCGAAGGGGTGGCCAGAAAAGGGCGGGGGAGAGATCCTCTGACGCACGAGCTCGGCTGCAGCCTTCGCCATACAAGGCAAAAAGGGGCGGAATGTTCCGGCGCCCTCGGAGCGAGGGGCGGGATCGGAATGTCTGCGCGGGTGACGCACACGGGGTTCCATTGACGCACGCCTTAGAATTGTTTGATCTAAAAATAGAACGAGCTACCCCCCCATCCCGGCTAAAAATAGAGCCTTTTCCTAAGCAAGGATTGAAGGGGGGAAAAAAAAGAAGGGGGGGACTTGGTTAAAAGAGAGGAGGAAGAGGAGGAAAGAAAAGAGTGTCATAGGAAGAACCAAAAAGAAAGAAAAGGGGGTGGGGTGGGGGAGCGACGGAGCAGAAAGGTTCAAGGGACGGAAATGTGAAGCGAAGGACCGTAAGCGAAGGAAGGCTCGGGGTGCGGGTTCCAGAGCCCGTTTTCTCAACTTTCGTGCAATGGCTTTATGGCCTCGATCCCGCCTGTCCCTGCAACCCTCTGCCACGCCTTGCTCGATTTGCTCGTTTCCATCGATGGCAGCCCCCCCCCCCCCTCCCTCGGTTCCAATCCACGGCGACCCTTGCGAATCTCAAGGGAGAGAGTTCCCAACGTTGGCTCGCTTCTGTACTTCTTTGAGCCTTGTCCCAAAGGTGCTTTTTTTCCCCTTCCCCAGGAGGCAACTGAACTTTCTTCAGGAAGCTGAAGAAGCTTCTTTGGATGAGAAGCGAAACGTCTTCAAAAGAAAAGAAAAAAAAAAACAAGAAACGCCGGTTGCCTCCTGAAAAAAGAAGCACCTTTGGGACAACCATGACCTGGATCAGGGTCCATGCGCTGAGGAATTCTGGGAGTTGAAGTCCACCAGTCGTAAAGTGGCCAAGGTTGGAGACCCCTGATCTGGATGACTGAGAATCTCTACAGACTTCTTGAGCCTTGCCTTTCCATTTCCCCTGTCCACTCCTTTAAAAGTAAATCTCTTCTCTTCACTCTTCTGCTGGTGATGAAGGTGACGACAGTCAGGTTACCCTATGTAAGATGTGGGGATTTTGAGCAACCGGTGCTCCAGTGCTAAAGAAGAAAGCTAAAAGTCAAAAAGGGGGAAAAGTGCTGAGCACAACTGCCTCACGCTGGAAACCCCTGAGAAGAGCTCCAGAGGGATATTCCACATTCTTTCCCTTGACTGAACTGGGGTAGCTTTAATGGGGGGGGGGGGTCTTTCCTGGTCATTGTCTCTGCCTCATTGCCAGAATGCGATCTGAACATTTATTGACCGGTTTCAGAATGATGGATGGAGGAAGGAAGGGATATCTTCTAGTTTGTCATCCTCCAAAAAATGTAAGCAGTACAGTAAAATGTATTTGCTGCTAAGGGGACAGAAGATACTTTTAGTGCTGTTGCTAGAAAATACAGTATTCCTCTGTAAATTACCAAGCAAAAGACAGTTGTGGAAAGGAAACCAATTTGTGTTTTCCTCGGGATCCTCTCCTGAACTTTAAGGAAAAAAAAGGCACGGGAAAAGAGAGTACTGTAAATATTGTTAGGGATGGAGGAACATACTACAAATAAGGCAGAGAGACCACACAATGTCACAACCAGCCTTTTCTAAAACCACCTTACAGTACCAGAACCCTCCTGTGTTTTTCTTTTGTTTCTCTCTCCCCCCACCCCATCCCCCTGGGCTGCTGCACTGCTGCCAGAGATCTGTCAAAGAAAAAACAAAATAAAACAATTGCAAAATGTCTTTGGGTGATAGAACAAGGAGCTCTCTGTCTCGAAGCACCTTTTGTAGTAAGAAAAACAGACTGAAGTGGAAGTGAGAAAATACAGGCAGGAGGTTGTTAATGCAAGTATCCTGACATCTTGACACTGTGTAATAATGTCTGAAGGAGGACTACAGCCCCAGAAAAGTCTATGATGATTCTTTTGATTTTGCTGTCACTGAAAACCGGTAATTTGAAAGGAGAGGATATATAAACTTGTTTGCAATTTCTACGTTTTACTTAGGTTATTCCTTTTTAATTCTGCAGCAATAAGCATATAATATAGATCTTTTAAAAAAGCTCTCTGTTAGGGAAATAAAATAGTGCTACTAGCATCTTCTCTTAAAGACACAGGTAAAAATGCCTAAAAAACAAAAATAAACAGATGAGGTCCATTAAAAAAAACCCTGCAATCTTGGAATCAGTTTTAGCCGGCCATACATTGTATGTTTTAAATGCAATTTAATAATATTGGGACATTTTCTGATTATTGCCTTCATAAACTGACATTAAGGCAGTCCTTAGACCTGAGTTAATAAATTAAGGTATTTGATAGAGGAAGCTGGCTGAAGCCAAGCTGATCTGCACCTGGATGGTCTGTGCAGTGGGGAAATTGTAGAGAACTCACCTGTCACAGACTACTAAAGGTAGTTTAACACAAATTTAAATCTACTGTTTTGGCCAAGCTGCAGATTGAATATTTAAAAACTTACGTTTTACAGTATAGAATAATTTTGGAGAAGTGCATGTATATCTTTAGATCAATGTTTTTCAGCCTCAACAACTTTAAGATGTATGGATTTCAACTCCCATAATTCCCCAGCCAGCATACTTTAGATAGACTTGTAATCTAATTAAATACATTTAGGTGATTTAGCTTAATGGAATAATTCACATAAAACTTGTTTTTATAATGCAAATACATTTTGGATGCTTCTCTCTTGCAGGAAGCATTTTTTTGAAAATGATATTTGCTACTGCAAATTTTTATCTTTTTTTTTAAAGCTCCACAGATGGATACAGCTAGTTGCATCATATTAAATATGTCACTGTGTAGAGTTAAAAATCAGTTCCAAGATGGATTATTGGAAAACATGGTACGTGTTAAAATGATGGCAGGACCAGCCAAGTTATATAACATATTTCTTTTATTACTTGCTCTCCCCTTCTCAGGGTAAAACCCGGTGGAACCCCTCACTCAAGGAAAAGAAATTAGAGACAGAAGTGACTAGGGAATAAAACATTGAAGCCAGTTTCTGTATGTGCTTTTCTGCACCTGTTGCAGGCTTAATAGGATTCTCCCTAGGCCTCAATCATAAATATATTTTAAGATGCATTTCGCTGCCCCTCTCAAGTCTTTTCAAGAGATTTTCCTCTTTATGTATCTGAGTATTTTTCTCACTCTATAGTTTCTTTTCTCTTCCCTGAGGTAATTTTCCAAGTAGTTTAAGATTTCTCCCAGATTCAGGCTTTGAAACATTTTAAAGACTTCCATCCACCATTGGGTCTTCTGTTCTCAGGACAGCAAACAGAAAAGACACCCCCCATTAAATGTGTGGAAAAATCAAAAGCTAACTGAAAATCTAAGGTATCATAAAGTGAATGCCACAGATACAGTATATCTTCAAAAGGCAAAGATCCTACAAGGAGAAACTGGTTTGTAAATGGAGATCATTGCTACTTTCAGCCCACCACATGGAACCAGACAGGAATGAAAAACACTGCAAGATCTTTCCCTATTATGGCAGATCTCATTCGCCCTCCCCTGCGGCAGACCCCACCTCCCACCTTCCCCAACATCATGCTCCCTCCTCACCCATCTTTTAATTCATATTACTGCATTATTTCATTTTTATTGTTTTGACTATTTTACTATGGTTATTACATTTTTTATATTTTATGTTCTACTATGGTAAGCTGCCAAGGATAGCCTCATGGCAGGATGGGCGCCAAATAAGCTAAAATTAAATAAAATAAATAAATAGCACCAATACTGCAAGATTATTAACATGGTAGAACCAACGTTGCACATCAAAGAAACCTATGTTCCTTCTAGTTATATCCCCAATATTTAGAATCTCTCAAAATACCAAAAATTGTGGTCTTTCTTTCTCCATACAAACTATAACCAAAATAATTATTATGCAATATATACTTGGCTTGCAGCAATGGATATGCGTTATTTAACTGTGTTTCTATTCATTTTCTGTTTCAACAATAAGAGGTCTTTTAAGGAATCTGGCCAATTTTGGAGATCTGTTTTGTTTACAACATACTTTACTTCACTGCTTTCTCTTCCTTTACTCTTAATTTCTGTTACACCGTTAACAAAAGTTTATAATTTTTTTCTGTTACTGGATACCTTTCTCTTTCTAAAAAGCAACTCTGAGGAAACCCCATGCCCGAATAATGCATGAAGCAATATTGCCTTTTCTCTCTCTCTAGAGATGCTAACTGCTGGGAAATGACTACTTGAAAAAAATAGCTGCTGTTAAGCATAAGAAGAACAAATAAGCTTGTTATTTAAAAAAAAGGTATTATAAAGCAGTGTGGCATAGTGGTTTAAGGCAATAGGCTAGAAACTAAGAAATTGTGAGTTCTAATTCTGCTTTAGGCACAAAACCAACTCGGTGAGCTTGGGGCAGTCTCTCAGCTCTAAAAGAAAACAACTGTATCTCTCTCTCTCTCTCTCTCTCTCTCTCCATCCACCCACCCACCCATCTATCTATCTATCTATCTATCTATCTATCTATCTATCTATCTATCTATCTATCTATCTATTTATATTTATATACCCATGCTATTATTTTTACAAACTACTCAAGGCAGCAAACACTAAAACTAAACTAAACCGTGCACACATTCACTGCTTTTATTTTCCCCACAGCAACAAGAACCGTGTGAGGAATGAGTGACTGGTCCAAAGGCGGGACTAGAATTCACGGTCTCCCACTTCTAGCGTGGTGCTTTAACCAGTAAACCAAACTGCCTCTCCCTTCATCTTCACTTCGGAAAATGTTGCTGAGAAAACTGCAGGCAATTGTCTGGAGTCAAAACTGATTTGAAGGGACAATTTCCTTTTCTGAGAGACAGTTTGGAGTATAGGTTAAAAGCATCAGGACAGAAACCAGGATACCATGAGTTCTGCCTTAGGCATGAAGTCATCTGGGAGACTTTGAGCCAGACCCTCTCTCAGCCCACAGGCAAGGACAACCACTTCCAAAAACGTTGCCAAGAAAATGGCAGTGAGCTGCCCAAGCTGCCACCATGAGTCAAGGCTGACTTGAAGAAACAAACAACAAAAATGCTCTTGCTGAATAGCATTGTCTTTTTTTTTTTTTGAGCAAGCATGCTGAGAAACAGGTTGGAAAGAGGCCTGGCCAAAAGGAAACTTGAGCTTACTGGCTCAGCAGTTAGATGCAAAAGCCTCTTTGCAAAGTTTAGTTCAATCCCTAAAAAAAAGTTTGCTCACTTCTGTAGACAGGAGTCTAGCCTTGGTCTAACTTCTTTCATTCCCCCCCTCCCCCTTTTCCAAATTCTCCTGCTTGGTGATACTCTTGTCTCGGAATGGAATTATGTGGGCCAAGCATAAAAGACACCGATAACTCAGCAGCTGGAAAGATTGATGGCTTTTCCTATTGTTAAAAATATTTTTGGCCTAGACAACCTCTGAGTTTGTTTAAAGGCCTCACATTTGTAAAACTGACTGCGTAACGAGATGCGTTTTTAAGGCAATGTTTGAGTCAAAGACCTGGCAAGAATCCCGGAGCAGCTGCTCTGAAGAATGTAACCATCTTTCCAACACTTCTCAAAGGCTGGGTTGTGTTAAGGGCAAACCCGAACATTTCATGAATGTGGAACTGAGGATGTCCCGTGGAGGATTTAATTTTTTCTTTTTCTTTTTAAAGAGTCAGATTGGTAAATAGGTTAACAGAGGATTCATGCTTGCAGCATAGGGCTGTTCGGAAGAGCCCAGATATCCATCTGCCTGTTTCTTACACCAAGTACCAGCCAACTTTTTAGTCAAACGTAATTGCATTCTGATAGGGGCTTGTTTGTTCAGGATAATGTTAAATGCTTTGAATTCTATTTAACTATCATTTGAAAAAAAGTTGGTTGGTTAAGCCACAAATCATGGCCTGTAAATCACAATGGCTGGATTTGTTTATTTTGCTAAGAGGAAACCAAAGAAATAATATTTTGCCTCATTGTGATGTGCAAATTCAGGGACAGTATACCAGTGGTGGGTTGCCCCCGGTTCGGACTGGTTCGCAAGAACCGGTAATAAAACTGGCGGGAGGCTCCGCCCACTGACCCTGACGTCATTAGGAATGTCATGCGCGCTCATGCATGGCCCCATTGCGAACTGGTAGTAAAGGTAAGTAGAACCCACCCCTGCAGTATACTACCTAATGTTCATGGAGTCAAAGCCCTCATAATGATGAATTCATAGAATTCAACCGGAAAGATCGATTTAGTCCACGAATCCAACTTTTTCCACAATACAGAAAGAGTCAATATTCCATCTCAGAACATCCTCCCTCACTCCTCATATAATCCTGAAATTGTTAATGATGGCAATTTGTGCTGACTGGTGAATGATAGGATTTAAATGTGGATTTTACTATCTAGTTTTTTGATTTGGGTTATTATGGGTCAAAATGGAATCAATATGCCCTCCCATTGTTCTGGAAAAAGAGTCCCTTGGAAGAAAGCCAAACCTGACGGAAAACAAGAAGCCACAAAACATTCTGCATATTTACCTAGCCCCCAAACGGTAATGGTGGTTCGGATTCCAGAAGAGAAAGAAAAATAGCCTCATAAAAGGCAAAATCAAACTCGGGAGAACCCCCCAAAGGGGTAAATGTCATGGCATACCTTCAGATGGCTTCAGTAGGAAATTCCACTGAAGTAAATAAGCATACTTGAAGATGAACAGCCTGTGGCTTCCAGCCTCAGCAATGTCTGCGGGGGAGGTGAGAACTTCTTTAGGTGCATGGAAATGTGGCTTGCCACTCAGAGGAGGCAGGGGAAACCCACTTAGATCTCCGGGCCCAGATATCTCCTTTCTTCCCTTCAGTTCAAAGTAATTGACAGAACTGTCAATATGTACCTAACCCCTGGGGTTCCATTCCTGACCAACGTTCTGGAATGAAATGGAAAATCTTGTGTTAAAGAAGCATCACCAGACAAGTAGGAGCAAAATGAAAGGTGCAACCTGAATGCAGATCTACAGCCAGCAAAGCAACCCAGCTGCTGATTAAATGATTTAAGACTTGTAGCCCTTGGCCCAATTTCATGGGGTCCTAGAGCTGACTTTAAAAACCCTTGACAAGACATCCGTTCAACCCTCTGATGAAAGATAGGTTTCTTCTCTGATCTTGAAAGTCAGACAGAAAAAAAGGGATGCGAGAAGAGAATATAAAATGTAGCAGGTTGAGTGGACCTGACTCATTGGGCTAAGTTTCTAGGTTTGCACCATATATTGAGCTACAACCAGGGTTAATTCAGCAAAATAGGTTAAGCATATTGTGTGAGCCCACCTAATAAAGAGAAAGAAAGGAAGAACAGAAAAGAAAGACTGTTAGAATGAAAGCCTGGGTCTTGCAATCTGCTTTTGGCTCTACCCTGGTCTGCCCTGTAACTTCCAAACAAATTCTCTGGTGGGAATGTGGTCCTCACTACAAAAACAAAGGCAAACCACCAGAACCTGCAGCAGGTAATTGCAGCCCAGAATGCTAATTCAATTCTAATTCCCCACCTGAGATTTCCCTCCCAAACACACAAATACAGAGTATTGTATGGCCACTAAATTTGCTCCATTCTCAATGGATGTTTATTTTAAGTGTTCCTTTTCCTCCCTATTTAGGCATCTCTCTCTCTTTTTCCCTCCCCTCTCCCCCCCTCAACTGATTGTACAGAATTTGGGGTGCTTTCTGATACATGTTGTCCTGTTCTGGTTATATATATAGCTTGGTGGACAAACTATATACACAGTGCCTTTTGCAACCATTTAAAAGAATACTGGAAAGAAAGGGAGAATTTTTCGTAGCAATGGCAACAGTGCTGTGGAAAAACAGAAGGCTCTGAAAGCTATCTGACAATGTGTTTTAAAACTAAAGCCAACTGCAGTTCCACTCAAAGCAACAAAGCTATTGCTTTACCAGCCAGCAACACTGATGGAGCAGGTGGCGAGTCCCGAGAGACTGTGCTTTAACATCCCTGGCAGCGTCCTGGGCTGCCAATCATATCAAAATCATGCACCCTTCCAACAAGAACCCAGATCTGCAAAGCATTCTGGCACAACATGGATCCAAAGGAAAGAGGGTGTGCGAGTACTTACAGTACATTTGCAAGACAACTCCCAGTTTCAGAGTGTCCTCAGCCATACTGGCAAAGGTAATAAACACCATTGAATTGCCAAGTGCTTTTGGGACAGACACCAGCAACCATCTCAAAGTCCCTGCCTTACCATGCAACTTGCTGGGTTTTGTTGAAAAGGACTTCTGAATGAGACCCTTAAGCAGCAGACCTAACAACATTGGCTTCCCGACCACCTGAAAGGATCCAGAAGTGGCATTTGAAAAATATTATCAACACAGTGCTTAATTAAGAGGGTAAATTTAAATGTTGGGCAACTCAGTTCTTGGATGCATTGTTGATTAAGGACTATTTTCTTTCCTTCTAGACCTGCAATTTTAGTAGGGTAGTAGGAGGTTAAAGATTAGTCCTCTCTGCCTGCATCATTTCATTCCACCCCTCTCCTTCTGAGAGACCACGGAAGCACCATTACAAATGATCCCAAGGATTGCTATAAGGGACAGTTATTATTATCAGAAGACACATCCAATGGGGGAGTGTGACTTTCAACCTGGCCCTGACTGCAACTGGAGGATCTGTGGGAGAAGAGAGGTTCCAATTGTCAAGATTGCAGACTACATTATTCACATGGCCTGCTCCTTTTTTTTTCATGTTCTGGCATTTACAGGGGACTGGATAGATGCACTCAGTTCACACAGGCTTTGTTCACCTCTGTGTCTGAGAAAGTTAGTAGTAGAATTTAATTCCTAAACATTAACCACTCAAAAGCGGTTTCTTCCCTAGAAAGAAGGGTGATCCTGACAGTCTTCTTCTGCCTACTAGCCCTATTGCTGATTGTGTCTGGCTCAACACAGCCTGATGTACGTTGAATTTGGAGTTTCAGACAGTCGACTCCGTGCCGCCCCACTCCTGCCAACAGTCCAGGTGCAGACCAGATTAGCTAGAAGACAAAGTCCTTCTCACTTTCATTCTGGAGTGGAATGTGCCAAGGTGCTTGGAGTTCCTAGCTGGGATTATGGAGACTGATATTCTAGACAGTAACAAATATTTCTAGGGAAGAAAGTCCTTTTCAGGAAACGCAGTGGCTCACTTGGTTGAAGTGCAGTGAAGTGAATAGTTGTTTAAAAAGTAACAAACCAAAGACAGGGTTGTAAAGCAGGGTTTTTCATCTTTGGAGACCAAAAGGTTCTATGGGGATCTAGAATTCATTTCTTTCAGGACAAAAATGCCAGGTATAGGATGCTCCTCTTCGGAAAAAAAAAATTGGGGGGGGGGAGTTTAGTTTTGCAAACAAGTTTATGAGATAGGTTAAGATGGAAGGTAGCAAACAATTAGCCTCACTGGGCAAGTTTCATACTTTAGCTTCTGGGCAGTGCCTAATGTTCTAAAGCAAAGGGAGTCTTAAACTTTCTAGTTACACTGACCATATTTCTCCAGAAGGCAGGCATTTTCTCATATTATGCTTGTGAGGAAATATTATGGTATGATGCAGGGGTGGGCTTCAAAAATTTTAGCAAGGGGTTCTCTGCCCGGTTGCTGGGTGGGCATGGCCATAGTGGGTGTGGCCTAGTTGGCCTCCTGCACCACAGTAGGGTGGTAGTGTTTTTGGCAACCCTGGGCTCCGGAGGCTTTCTTCGATCCTCTGGGAGGGCAAAAATGGCCTCCCCAGGCTCCAGAGGCCCTCTTCCAAACTTTTGGTAGGCCCATTTTTCGTCCTTCCCAAGCCTCCACGTTTGCCCTGCACTTACCTGCATCCAAAACGGGCTGCGTGGGGACTCCTGGGAGGGGCGGGGCAGGGCCAGCCAGGAGTGGGATTTGGGATTCTCCGAACTGCACAGAATCTTAGCTAGAGGTTCTCCCAAACCCCTGCCAGCTCCCAGCAGCCCACCCCTGGTAGGATGCCCGTCGATTCTGACCAAATCCCAGCATGTAATGCTCCTTCACTTTAAAGAGAAGCCCCTTAAAACATTTGGGTGTTACCCAGAAAAAGGGGAAAGATGTTTCTTTCTAATTCCATCAAGAGAGAAACAGAGGGGACTTTCCCTACCTTGACCTGACCCCAGATGACTCCTGATTGTTTCAATAGTTCCGTCACTCAGGACAATGTTCATCTGAAGCCCGTGCATCCTGAACTCCTGCCACGACAATTTTTATTGGCAGAAAGCCAACACAATAGTAGAGCATCTTTCTTGGCCCAAGCTATCAGCCATAGGACAAGGTGTACTGGCAAATCAGCCAGGAGAACTGAGTTGGAAGAATCCTTCCAAGAAAAGCAACAGGGGTAAGAGAAAGAAACCAGCTCTGCAAGAAAGGCATTTCTGTTTTGAGAACTCATTTAACATAACTATCTTTTGTTGTTGCCGAATCAGTTCATTGAAATGTCAAGTCCTTCTGTTTGAACAATTCCATTGTTCCTTTTTACATGGTGCCTTTCACAAGTGTTGGACTGCAGTTCCCATCATTTTCATTAGGAGTCCAATACCTCTGGAGGGCATCAAAATTGTGTATTGATTTGTGGAATATTCCTTGTTTCAACTCTGGGTTAAAACTGGTTCTTCCACTCGGAATGAATGCACCCTTAAATGAATTCATCTGTCCCAATAATACTGTGCTGTTTATTTAAATGTAAACCTGTCTCCCACTGTTTTCTAGACCAAGGGTCTCCAACCTTGGCAATTTTAAGACTTGTGGACTTCAACGCCCAGAATTCCTCAGCCACCAAGTCTTAAAATTGCCAAAGTTTTCTAAACTATCAAGGTTAAATGTTTTTTTTTTTTTTTGCCAAATGAGGTCTTTATTGTGGCATCCCACAGGCAGAAGTTCACATTTTAGTGTGCCCCCTCCTATATTTTCCCCATAATCCTGCCTTGGGCCTTTTTTTCATATCCAGGGAAAGGAGAAGGAACAGCTATGCCATGCCCTTTGATTGGTAGCGACAAAAGCTCTCCATCTGGAAGCACAACTGACTTAGAATCAAGCCAAACCCCCACCGAAAGCCAAATAAATTCATGTTGTTCTTTCCTTAAAATGTGACCTGCCATTTCAAATAAAAACTTAAGCCCAATGGCTAAGAAAAATATTTGAGTTTGGCCAGAATGTTGTAGCTGCAGTTATTTCCAAGGGTTTTCCTTTCTGGAAAGAATGTCTAGTATGTCCTCTTTCCCCAAAACAGAAGGGTTCATGGATGAAACATGTTCCTCTTGGAAGAAGAGCTTCCCTTCAGCAAGGTAAAACCTGTTTTTTGCCCCCTACTCTGTCCTCCCCCTTTATCAGGTGCAGGTGCAGTGAACACCTTGGGCACCAGCCATCTGGCTGCCTGCCAGCCACGGTGGAGGATTAATGCCTGCAGCTGGTTCCAATCTACAGAGGCTGGGCTGGGAACTGCTAGTGGAGGTTTGGCAGCCAACATGCTACGCGCACGCATGTTTGTGTTTCAGAGGAAGCCAAGCCCACAGGGGCGTCAAAGTGCTAAGGGTGCCCCACCCACCACTGAACGTCAGCAGCTGGACAAGCAAGCACTCCGCGTCAGCAGCTGTTGAAAGCAGATGCCAGGGGCTGTTTATAGGCCAGGTAGGGAATCCATCTGAAATTAAGGAACTTCCCTCGTCAGCCTCTAAAACCACATATTTCCAGTCAACACTAAAAGAATCCCCGAGCCCCAGTATGGCCAATTCTAAAATAAAATTAAGGTAAAAATACATTTAAACACACCAAAAGAAATGCCGGCCATGTTTTCACTATTTTAATTTTTAATTTTAATAACAAATAAATAAAAAGAGGTTCCTTTTGCCAAGGGAGAGCTCCATCAAACTAAGTGACTTATATGTGGTTTTGGATTAGAGAAGCATCACTTGTCTATCACTGATGTTAGTCTGTTTTTAAAGCCTGGAGTATAAATACAATCCTATAAGGATCAGAAATCAGCTTATGGGAATTGGCACTGAGGGGACCCTATCAGTGATGACATCCAACTCTCTATATACCATTTAAGAAGCAGGTTCCTTTTAATGAAATGATTTTTGTTGCTAAGTAGAGCAAAGTAGGATGGGTGCATACGGGTGCATTTCTGCTGTTGAAAATAAATATTCATGGCTTGAAGAGGTCTTCAAGAAAAGCACACACCCCTACCCTTCCATCCTTGCCTTCAGTGAAATAGTTATTGTATATCTTTAAAAAAAGATATTTTATGGTGGACGTATCCAAACATTTAATCTCAAATGGCAAGGGTAGAAGCAACAGCTGTAATCTATGTTTTTCTTTATCCTTTGTGCTAAGTTATAATGTAGACAAACCCAAATGCTGTAAACCCCAAATCTGTAAATAACAGTTTATAGCTTAGCTCTATGTATGAGTCAGACCTATGACAATCAACAAACAATTAAAACGAACAATGACTAGAGCCAGCTGCATGACTTGGGCCAGTCACTTTCTCTCAGCTCTAAGAAGGAGGCAATGACAAATCACTTCCGAAAAACCTTGCTAAGAAAACTGTAGGGATTTGTCCAGGCCACCTCTGAGAATTGGACATGCTTGAACGGGAGAAAAAAAAATGACCAGAGAAACCTGTGAATTTAGTTTAAGGATCCATCTACAACCCATAATTTCTTAGCATTCTGAAGTCCATATTCTGAGTGCATAATTCTTGCGTAACAATTTCCAGCAAGATTAATAAAGCAGAGTGACAGAATTTTGATTATTTGTTACTTTAGTCAATGCATTCAAAACAGCTATAACGCTTATTAATAAATTAACTAATATTGTCAAAAAGCATTTCTCGGGAAATAGCCATGTTTTTTTTTAATTTTTTTTTAAAATTTTGATTTATATGCCGCCCTTCTCCGGAGACTCAGGGCGGCTTACAATGCGCTAAGCAATAGCCTTCATACTTTTTGTATATTTATACAAAGTCAGCTTATTGCCCCCACAAACTGGGTCCTCAATTTACCTACCTTAGAAAGGATGGAAGGCTGAGTCAACCTTGAGCCTTGGTGAGATTCGAACCTGCAATAATTGCAGGCAGCTGATGTTAATAACAGGGTTTTAGACCACTGTACTATCCAAGGCTCTTAAAAGACACTAAAAGCTTACTGCTCAGTTCTAATTTCAGCCTTAACTATTTCACTGAAGCCACATAGCTTCAAGCTTGATTTCTTAGCCCCAAGGATTATGGATTCCATGTTTTAACCATGAAAGAAAAGCATATAGTAATCACACCAAAAGAGGAAGCTCAGATTAAGCTCACCTAGGATGACTGCAGGAGCAGTTAACACACCCAGCCTGACTGACATCTCAAGCAGACTGTTCACTAGATGGATGACACGGTAAGAAAAGTAGAGTGCTGAGAACTATTACATAAAAAGAGATTCTGGCCCTTTGAAGCACAGCCAAGATCATCAACCAGAGCCACGTGGCAATTGGAACTGCAATTCCAGTAAGAGAAGCAGGTTGCACTCTAGAAAGATGCCTAGCTTGTCAATCAACTACACACTCTCCTCTCCAGCACCACACATACACACACACCCACACACACACATCAGTGACATTTAAAGACTACAAGCCTAAACCCACACAAGTGGACTCTGTCCAACTGAATTCAGCAGGACTTCCTTCCAAGTAAATAGTCTTAATTTAATTGCCAATTAATTGGCTTAATTCAGAAAGTGAATGCCAGGGAACAAAACTAGCTTGACTTCCAAACAGAGGGCAAAGAGGAGAGCTGTTTTAAGAAAGCGTTTTACTGTCCCCACCAAGCACATCACTCTCGGAAGTATTTAGAATGTATCACAACCTGATTCTTGATGGTCTAACACAAAGTGGGCTTATACAATATGTCCATGATGTATAAACAAAGAATTTGATTTAGGGACACTTAGTTTCACCCCAAGGACTAAATAAATCTATTTATTGTGTATACTAGTTAACTCCATTCATTCAAGTCTCTTTGACACCAGGGGTGTCAAACTCACATCATCACGGCATCATCACGTGACGTATCAGGACTTTTCCCTCCTTCGCTAAACTGGGTGTGGGCAAGTGGTGGGATTCAACTGGTTCTCTCCGGATCGCGTGAACTGGTAGTGGCGACTGCGGGAAGCTCCACCCACCTGCCCGGATGTAATGCACAACTACTGCACATGCGTAGAAGCCGCTCACATTTGGTAGGGAAGGTAAGTGGGCATGGCTAGCATGTGATGCACCCAGCCCACGGGTCAGGAGTTTGACAGTCCTGCTCTAAACTCTATCCAAGGGGTGCTGGGTGACTAACTGACTGCCCACCATATTTAATTCATTTGTAGGAAAGGGAGAAATGAAACCTCCTCCCTTCTCAGCAGAAAATTTTTGAGCAATCTTCTTCCAAGTGTGGATGAGGTCTAGGGTCTGCAGACTTCAAAGGAAAAGGAAATGGACACTGAAGTTTGTAGCAGAGCTACAACTTTTTTTTAGAAATTAGATCCCAACCCATAGGCTTCCATCAGCATAATTCAATGCAACTATTCAGCCAGGACACATTATCTTATCAAGTCTCAAAGATGCAATGCCATCAAAGCTTCCAAATTCTAATAGCACAATCTGGTACGTAGGCATTGCATTGGTGAAGGCTCTTCTAACCCCTAATAACCCCAAAGAACAAAATTGATCTGTAAAGATCCAGCCAGGTGCCCATCTAAGGATTAAAATGTGGGAAATACGGCAGATGTCTTCCCACAATTCCCTAAATAACAAAAGCACCTGTAAAATGTCCGTGGAGATTCTCAGTCATCCAGGTGGTCCTCGATTTATAACAGTTCATTTAATGACAGTTCAAAGTTACAATGGCACTGAAAAATGTGACTCATGACCGTTTTCACAATTACGACCTTTGAAGCATCCCCATAGTCATGTGATCAAAATTCAGATGTTTGGCAACTGGTTTATACTTACGACTGTTGCTGTGTCCCAAAGTCTCGTGATCCCCTTTTGCGACCTTCTGACAAGCAAAGTCAATGGGGAAGCCAGATTCACTTAACAACCAGGTTACTAACTTATCAACTGCAGCTATTCACTTAACAACCGTGGCAAGGAAGGTCTCGTAAAAAGGAACAAAATTCGCTTAACAAATGCCTCACTTAACAACAGAAATTTTGAGCTCAATTGTGGTCATAAGTTGAGGACTACCTGTAGTTGTCGCAAAAGTGCTTTTTCAAAAGGCAACTGGACCCCTTTTAGGTAGAGAGGATCCTTGGTTTGAAAGAGGTGTAAAAGACGGCATTTCTGTTCAGCAGCCCTCTCTCAACAGAGGGGGAGGGACAAGACACAACCTATCTCCAGTCTAAGAATTGAGGCCTTTGAACTATGGTGCTGGAGAAGACTCCTGCGAGTCCCTTGGACTGCAAGGCAATGAAGTCGGTCAGTCCAGGAGGAGATCAACCCTGACTGCTCTTTAGAAGGCCAGGTACTGAAGATGAAACTCAAATACTTTGGCCACCTAATGAGAAGGAAGGACTCACTGGAGAAGAGCCTAATGCTGGGAAAGATTGAGGGCAAAAGAAGAAAGGGACGACAGACACGGAGGTGGCTAGATGGAGTCACTGAAGCGGTCGGCATGAGCTTAAATGGACTCTGGGGGATGGTAGAGAAAGAAAGGCCTGGAGGAAAGTTGTCCATGGGGTCGCGATGGATCGGACACCACTTCACAACTAACAACAATCTCCAGTCTACAACTTGTATAGTGCCAAGAAAAACCCACAACCAATTACACCCTGAGGGCAAAGATAACCCCTCCCCCCCAGAGAGCGCTAAGGGACCAGTTGACTGCAAACAATACAACCCTTCCATTATCTTCTCAGAAGCTTATCTGACCATCTCCCATAATTCAGCCTCCATTGTTAGCAACCATTAAAGGTCTTCCTTTGAAAACGTTTGGCTTCTCATCCATGAAGATCCATGAAGACGCCAAACGTCTTCAAAGAAAAAGCAAGAAAGTCCGGTTACCTCCTGGAAAAAAAAAAGCACCTTTGGGTTGTCTTCCTCGAAGGGGAAACAACAACAACAACCGGGTCCAATCGCCTTTTGAAAAAGCACTTTTATAAAAAACCGCCCGGCCGTATTAAGCAAGAATTCCTCAGCCTCCAGGCAGAGTAACTTGGGTCATCTACTACGCCAACCCGCACAGGAGCGACTCTCAGGGTTGTAAGAACGGAGGACAAGACGAGGCGGCTCCCTGCTTCGCCTCTTCTGCCTTTCCCTCGAGGGTACCAACTTTCACCCGCTTAAGTTTGGCGCCGCCCCGAAGGCTTTAAAAAGGACGGAGGAAATCCGGAGCCCAAGGGAGGACTTGGATTTCCCACAGACCGACCGCCGGCTGGTGGGTTTAAAAGGG
>WNWU01020153.1:0-10538 GCA_012654045.1 Ptyas mucosa
GTGTGTGTGTGTGTGTGTGTGTGTGTGTGTGTGTGTGTGTGTGTGTCACGCCGGGTAGGGACGGGCATCGCCCGGGCGCGCGTCCCCCACACTTCTCACCTGCTGCACGTCCTTCTCCATCGCCGTCCCCGCAGCTCCGTTTCTCGGCTTCTTCGCCGGGGAAAGCGGCCCGGAAGCGGCCTCCGGAGCCCTGACCTCCCCGGGCATTGTGAGCCGGGCCAGCCAGCCGGTTGTCCCTCTCGCCCACTTCCGCGCCGAAGACGACAATCGCCCCCCACCCCTCCACCACCACCACAAGGCGCTCTCACCCCGGCTGCTCTCCCCCATCCGCCCGCGGCTTTATTTTCTTGCAAACTCCGCCCTTTCGGCCCCGGCCAGGAAGGAGTCTCCGTGACGTCAAAGCCCAGACCCGATTGACGTCGTCGGAATCCCAGCCATCAATGGGGGGCTAAAAATAGACGCCTCCGAGCCCAAAATACACGCCCTGATGCGCGCAGCGGCTCCCTTCCCTCCGGTGCCGTAAGCTTTTTTTCCCCCCCCCCCCCCCCGGCTCCGCGACAAGAATCCGCGGCGAGTGGAAAGAGAGAGAGAGAGAGAGAGAGAGAAAGGTTTTCCCATTTCCGAGCTAGCCCCGAGGCCAAAGAGGTGGGCTGCCCGGGGTTGACGAGGCCGCCGTGGGAGGATCGCGCTGTCGTGAGCGTGACGTTCCCGTCGCCTGGTTAGATCAAAAGGGTCAGGTTTCGTTCCTTCCCCTCCAATATGAGAAGGGAGGGGAGGGGGAAAAAATCCTTCCGTTATGCAATTGTCTCAAGGAAGAGCTCCGACGATCTCGAAACTATGCAGGAGGACCCCCGTGACATATTAGCTGATGCTTAATAAAGTATAAATTAATTAATTAATTAATTAATTAATACAGTATTATCCAATTGTGGACTCTCCACCCCACGCACCCCACCCCCGCATTTAATCGGTCAGTACGAAAGCCACTGAATTTTTAGGTTCTTTTAAGGTCTGGAAGTGATTTGTGTTTTCGGCTCTCTTGAAACATCTACAGGTAGTCCTCAACTCAGGGGAATCCAGCAGGTTCTGACAGGTTCTGGAGAACCGGTAGCGGCAATTTTGAGTAGTTCAGAGAACCAGCAAATACCACCTCTGGCTGGCCCCAGAGTGGGGCAGGAATGGGGATTTTGCAGTATCCTTCCCCTGGAGTGGGTGGGAATGGAGATTTTGCAATATCCTTCCTCCAGGAGTGGGGAGGGAATGGAGACCTTGCAGTATCTTTCCCCTGCCATGCCCATCAAGCCACACCACACACACCAAACCATGCCCACGGAACCGGTAGTAAAAAAATTTGAATTTCACCACTGCCTGAACTTATGACCATAATTGAGCGCAATATTTCTGTTGCTAAGTGAGACATTGGTTAAGGGAGTTTTGCCCCTATTTTGCGACTTTTCTTGCCACATTTGTTAAGTGAATCCCTGCAGTTGTTAAATTAGTAACACGACGGTTGTTAAGTGAATGTGTCTTCCCCATTGACTTGGCTTGTCAGAAGGTCACAAAAGGGGATCACGTGACCCCAGCACACTGCCACTGTCATAAATGCGAGGCAGCTGTCAAGCATCCGACTGTAAATCACGTGACCGTGGGGATGCTGCAACGGTCATAAGTGTGAAAAATTGTCATGTCACTTTTTTCAGTTTCATTGCTACTTTCAATGGTCACTAAGCAAACTGCTGTAAGTTGAGAACTACCTGTGTATAGCCTTCCAAAGACAGTCGTAAATGGACATCCCAAAAGAGGACAAAGGAACTGGGGTATTCTCTCATAGAAAGAGGATCAGCTCCTTTGAAGGGAACTAAGTCACACATATTATTGCAAACAAGTGCACATCTATCTGTTTGGGAGTTGTGGAATTTTCTCCTGAGTACCTCATGGCATAGGAACCAGAAGAAAGACTAGAATCTGTGGTACTTCGGCAACACAATTAGGGATTTTCAAAAGCAAAGGCTGATTTTCAATGTGCATGGGTCAGGGGTTTTCAAACATTGGGGGATAACAAGCAACTTTAAAGGAATTTTTAAAACACAATTTTTAAAAACCTAATGAGGCTTGTGTAGCACAGTGGCAGCATTGCCAAAAATCTTCCTGGCTTGCTTGTACAAGCTGTAGCCAAGACAAAAACTACTGTAATACATGAAATTAGTTTTGAAAGATGGCTAAGCTTTAGCTGTCCATCAAAGCCAATCACAGCAGCTTATTTACTGTTTAGTTTCTTTTTTGGGAGGGTGTCACACACGTCCTTATTAAAGGGTCATAATTGGAGATTCTCTGGCATGGATATTACAATGGAGAATCCAGATGATGAGCATCACATCAACACCTGGTTCAATTCAAATTTATCTACTCTTGACCATTTCCTCACTGGAGATTTCTACCAGCTGATAGTACTGTTCAGGCATGGTTTTGGAAACAGGAGCCTGAGTGGCGCAGCAGACTAATGCTACTGTTAAAAGTAGTATTTAGCTTCCAGCTGCCTGCAATTACTGCGAGTTCAATTCTCACCAGGCTCAAGGTTGACTCAGCCTTCCACCCTTTCTAAGGTAGGTAAAATGAGGACCCAGTTTGTGGGGGCAATAAGCTGGCTTTGTATAAAATATACAAAAGTATGAAGGCTATTGCTTAACGCATTGTAAGCCGCCCTAAGAAGGGCGGCATATAAATCAAAATAAATAGATAGATAAATAAATATAAATAAATAAATAAATAACTAATCAAACTATTTGCAGGTGTTTGCATGTGCAGTCTTTCATTTTTATCAGTTTTTTTAATACTAAAATTCTGGAATTTCAAAATGCCAGACTGTGATATAGTAATTCAGACTCCGTACCTGTGAATTACAGTATTCTACACTTTGTTTTCAGAACAGAAGATCCTCTTATACTCATATAGTGTCAAGCAATCATCCTGCAATCACACACCTCTTTTACCCAGTACCTCTCACCGATATTGAAGATTTATGTTTACTCCCACCTTTAATGTGCTGCGCCTAAAATGCTCACTAAAAGCAATTAATACAATCTCATGAAGTCCTATGATGGTACTATCTTGCTATATCAAAATGAACCACGGTAAGAAGAGCAATGGAGGAAAAGCCATAATTAGCCAGCCAGCAATTGGCAATGAGGGAAAATTAAAGGGATGCTATTCAAAAGCATTTAAAAGGGAATTAATCACTAAGTTCCAGGCCTAGATTGTCAAGAAGTCATAAACAGTCTAACTGCAAACTTTGAAAGAGGCATTTATGGATTGAAATTGATTTCTCGGTAAACACGGCAGGAGCATCTGGGTGAATGGAAAATACACTGTTGAATAATACAATACTGTAATAAATGTGCTGAGGATTGCTATTCAATTTCACTTTCAGCTCATTGTAGGAGGATTTCAATAATACCAAAAATGTTCCCGTAAAAAAACAACTTTATTGCACAGAGCACCACAGAGAATCACAGCATTATGGTTCTTATTTGGAGGGTAAGACCTGTGATCAAAGCCAGCCCAGAACATTTTGCAGCATAAAGTGAAGGATCTGATGCTTCTGCTCTTCCCTTATGCATAGAAGTTGAATAAATGGCCAGTTGAGTCTTGTTTCCAGTGACAGGCATGTGTCTTCCATCAACAATAAGGATGTTGTGACCTAGGCCCAAGTAGTTATTACCAGACACAGTCAGTCCTAAACAAACATATTTTATTAGAACAGCTGAGAATTACTTCATTCTCAGCTTAGTCCAAATGAATTCCAAAACAAATTCTTCATAAACAGTCCTTCGGCCATATCACCAACTTTTGGCACCCTACCAAAGGCTTTTCTTGGCAAAACCCCACGAAGTTCAAAAGCAAGAGACGCCGACAAGAAACAAATGTACCAATGTTGCTTTCCTACAAAGATCCCAAGAGCCATTGCTGCTCTTTTAAGCCTTCTGGAAGGGACCAATCATCTCCTGCCCTTACTCCCGAGTCATCCTTTTTGCTTTAGCTGCTCTTGCCTTCTGGCAGCTCTTCGCAAGTGTGCACTAGGAACAGGCTCCTCCTGTTCCTCTGCCTCTCTGCTATCCATCTCCGGAGGCTCCTGAGTCAGCGCATTGCTCCCAGATGGCCCTGGCCCCATCTCTGCCTCGACACAGAGCCCTCGTCTGGGCCTTCCCCTGACTCCAGGACTGGCCCATTGTCCTCCCCAGCCTCCTCACTGTCTGACTCCACTGCCAGCTCCGCAGGGACCACAACAAAGGATAAACATATTCCCCAAGAATTTATCCACCCATCCACCCATCCACCCATCCACCCACCCACTCACCCATCTATCATCTATCATCTATCATCTATCATCTATCATCTATCATCTATCATCTATCATCTATCATCTATCATCTATCATCTATCATCTATCATCTATCATCTATCTATCTATCTATCTATCTATCTATCTATCTATCTATCTATCAATCATCACCCACACTGCACAATCTATGCAAAAAATGAAAAGGGGAAAACAAATCAGTGGTGTCCCTCTTTTTCTTGGGATGCGCCTCAGGTATTTTTTTTTTTTTTTGCAAACACTTTGTCTCATTCTTTGCACTTCTCATACATGCTAAAATGACTGCTATTGATCTATTATCCCATCTGGCCTTGAGTTTGCAATTGTAAACTACTGAAGTAAACTTCATTTAACTCAAAAGGGAATTCATTTTGGAGTAAACACTGCATAATTGTAATCCTCTAGTTCCCCTACACAAAAGATCTTTGAGACATGAATGTCACCCCAGCATTCCTTCTTTATCAACCTGCTCGCATACATGGCGGGCTTGTGGATCATCTCAAGTAAGTTCTTTCGATTTATCCCTGGTTTTTTTGTAAATAGAATTGTAAGTGCAAGAACAGAGGGGGGAAAATAATGTGCATGCCATTTACCCATAACCAGTGTGAAAGAGCAGCTGACCTCAATGCTTTATAGTTGTGATACACATTACAGAAGATAGAATTTGGCTTTTCTATTTTGCATTAACAATATTTGCTATAGGCTGCCAAGGTAGCCCTCTAGAGGCTTTTTCTACATTTGGCTCAGGTTGCAGCCTCTAAAGCCGATCTTTCTTTACTGCCAGGCCAGAGTGTATTTTTTTGCACATATCATGAAAAACCTTGTCCCGCATTAAGAGCTGTGTGCAATAAATGTGAGACGGAAAATCCCAGTGAGCCATTTTAAAACCCAATGTTTCACTTGACCCCTGTAGTTTTACAATTTTATGACAGATTGATCTAAGGAAAACTAAGCATAAGCATCGATCGGGTGGGAAAACATGCAGCTGCAATCTCAGCAGGGGAGGGGCAAGATGGACTATGTGGCTTGAGTGGAATGAAATCTCAGGTGCTGGCTGAAAGGTGACCCAGTCAGGCGGCCTCATTCCAGGTGGCAGATTATCAAAATGGTTTGCTTGGTATGGAAACAATTCTAGAACAAGCTCTTCCACCCAGGCCCTCTTCAAATGCACTGGCCCAAACTTCACGGATCATATTATCCATGCATACATAAGAAAGAATCTGCACATGCATGTATGAAATATAAACGTGATATGTTTATATCAAGCTAGACAGCCATCTGTCAGAAATGGTATAGGGCAGTGATGACTAGCCTTTTTGCCGTTGTATGCCAAAAGCGTGGGGAGCATGAGGGTGTCATGCGCATGTGCCCACACCCATAATTCATTGTGCCCCGCCCCCCGATGGCCCGGTGGGCCTGGTAGGCCCGTTTTTCGCCCTCCCCAGGCTCCAGAGGCTTTCTAGGACCCGGGGAGGGCGAAAACGGCTCCCCCCGAGGCCCTCTGGAGGCTGGAAATGGCCCATTTCCTGACTTCCAGTGGGACCGGAAGTCCCATTTTTTGCCCTCCCCAGGCTCCAAAGGCTTTCTAGGAGCCTGGGGAGGGCGAAAACGGCTCCTCCCGAGGCCCTCTGGAGGCTGGAAATGGCCTGTTTCCTGACTTCCAGTGGGACCGGAAGTCCTGTTTTTTGTCCTCCCCAGGCTCCAGAGGCTTTCTAGGAGCCCGGGGAGGGCGAAAACGGTCGTCCCCACCCCCCAAGACCCTCTGGAGGTCAGAAACAGTCTGTTTCCCGACTTCTGGGAAGGCCTGAAAATCAGCTGAGCTAGGGCAACACTCACGTGCGCACAGATATGGCTCCACATGCCACCTGTGCCATAGGTTTGCCATCATGGGTATAGGGTCTCCTGCTTGAGCAGGGGGTTGGACTAGATGACCTACAAGGTCCCTTCCAACTCTCTTATTCTATGTTCAGTCAGTCTGTTCACAAATTTACCTTAGGACTGTCTCCTGCTCTTTGGCTCTTTCATAAAGTTTCAAATTGTTCATTGACTCCCATATTACTTTAATAGCCCTCAATTTATGAACAACCGCCTAACAACTGTTTGAGGTTGCAACAGTACTTACAACCTGGTTCCAAAATTCCACTCCCCCCCCCCCCCAAGGTCATGTGACAAGACATCATGCGGTCACACATTTATGGCCATTTGTAGCATCCCACGGTCACAGTAAACCAACCACAATTTGCAACGTTTTTGCTGAAAGCTGATGTTTTCTTCCAGTTTCCAGCAAATATGCCCCATAGCAATCGATAGATTCTCTTAATGACCACTGTAAAAAAGTGATAAAATTGGGTCAGTCATGTGATGACCCACTTTATGACTGCCACAACTTACAGTCATAATGAGCAGGCTCCATTATGGTCATTAGTCCAGGACTACCTATAGTACTACAAGAATACTGTAATAAGAAAAACTAAAAGCCCTGAGTAGGAAGATCAGAAAAATAATGACAATCGTGCCCTTCATCCATGCAGCAATGTTGGGAGGCTGTACTTACCAGGAAAGTCGTTGGGCATGGAATGTTGAAAATATAGAAGACAATTGAAGAAGAAGCAAAGTCACTGGAAGAATATCTGAAGGACAATGAAGAAAATGGATTAAAGGTAGTATGTCACAAAGGCTTACTGAATACTGAATAGGCCATACTGGTCTACAAGAAAGATCAAATGAAGATTAGAAAAGAGACATGGCAAGGCAAAGTATTATATGGCCAGGATACACAAAAAACAGCAACAGACAAAGCAGATAACAACAAGGCCTGGGAATGGCTAAGAACAAGAAAATTGAAAGAAGAACCAGGGGGCTAATTCTGGCCGCACAAGACAGAACCTTAAGAACAAATGCATACAAAGCCAGAATCGAGAAGACAGCAAGAGACAATAAATGCAGGGTTTGCAAAGAAGCTGAAGAAAGAGTAGACCAGCTAGTTAGCTGCTTGCAAGAAGTTCACACAGACTGATTATAAACAATGGCATGGTTAAGTAGCAACAATGGTGCATTGGAATCTTTGCAAGAAATTCCATTTGTCTGCAGTATTCTGGGACTTTAGAATGCAAACAGACCCACACCCTTCACATAACATCCCAGACTTAACAATTGTTGATAATAAAGACCAAAAAAAAAAAAAAATTCTGGATGGTGGACATTTCACAATACCTGGAGACAACTGAAGAGAAGGAACTGGTGGAGGTGGGTGGGAGAATCACAAAATATAAAGACCTGCAAATAGAAGAGCTTGACTGTTGCAAAAGAAAGCAAAGGTAGTGTTAATAGTAATGGGTGCCTTGGGTGCAATCCCAAAATATATGGAGAACCACTTGAATACCATCAACACCGGCAAAATCACCATCAGTCAATTACAAAGGGCGGCTTTACTCGGAATAGCTTACATCCTGCGACAATACTGCTAACACCGTTGAACATCAACATCTGCTTATCTCAATTCCTTGGGGAGGACTCGATAGGTAGATAATAATGCCAAATCCAGTCTATACAGGTCCCCATCCTTCCAGCCTTTTGGATAACCATTAAGACCGGAATTTTTACTAAGGTGCTGGGATTGTAGGGGAAGAACACACAGAAGAATGGCAGCTGAGATTGCTGCGGGTTATCCTAAGCGAAGGATTTACAACAGAAGAGTTTTTGTTTAATGTTTTTATGATTGTTTTATTTATTGATTTTATGGTTGTTGTAAGCAGGGACACGGTGGCTCAGTGGCTAAGCTGATCTAAAGGTCGGCAGTTCAGCGGTTCGAATCCCTAGTGCCGCGTAACGGGGTGAGCTCCCATTACTTGTCCCAGCTTCTGCCAAACTAGCAGTTTGAAAGCACGTAAAAAATGCAAGTAGAAAAATAGGGACACATTTGGTGGGAAGGTAACAGCGTTCCGTGCACCTTTGGCGTTTAGTCATGTCGGCCAATATTGATCACCTTGGGGAAGCCCTGAACTAGGTTGATGTTAGTTCTCTGATGTTTCAAACAATCTCACTCCTTTTACCTCAGAGCCAGTGGTGGGTTGCTACCGGTTCGCCCCAGATTGGGTGAACCAGTAGCGGCAGTGGCGGGAGACTCTGTCCACCCACCCAGATGTTTCTGCGCATGTGCAGAAATGTCACGCATGCGCGCATGTGCACCCACGAGCGAACCAGTAGCGATGGGTTTTGAAACTCGCCCCTGCTCGGAGCTTTCTCTCCGAATGGGAGATGTTAAAAATAGAGGCCGAAAAAATCAACATTCTGTCACTCCAGTCAAACACCGCAAGACAAGACCTTCAATACAGATAGTCTTCAACTTACAACCATTTGTTTAGTGAACATTCGCAGTTACAACAGCACTGGGAAAAGTGACCTCCTCACATAGTTGTGGCATCCCCATGGTCATGTGATCAAAATTTAGGCTCTTGGCAACTGGCATGTATTTACAACAATTGCAGCATCCCCAGGATTGTGTGATTTGTGACCTTCCCAGCTGGCTTCTGACAAACAAAATCAATGGAGGAAGCCGGATTCACTTAACACCTTTACTTAACAAATGCAGTGATTTGCTTAGCAACCATGGCAAAAGGGTCGTAAAATGGGCTACAACTCGCTTAACAAGCGCCTTGCTTAGAAACAGAAATTTTGGTCTTAGTTATGGTCATAAGTCAAGGCCTACCTGTAAGTGTTACTGAAGATGGCTTGTTTAAACAAACCACCACTGTGCTTAAGTGAACTTCCAGGTCCACTATATGAAAGAACCAAGTTCTTCTGTACTCCTTCTTGTAGCTACCCTCATAAAGTAAAGCTGGGAATGGATAAACCCAAGGTCCACTTTAATTTATCAAGGGTGGTGGGGATAGATTGTTCCACCCATATCCTGCACTAAGCAGGTATTTAGTAGATAGATAGAGAGAGAGAGAGAGAGAGAGAGAGAGAAAGAGAGAGACAGAGAGAGAGAGGGATGGATAGACAGACACACAGACAGATATAGATGACAGATGGATGATAGATAGGTAGGTAGGTAGGTAGGTAGGTAGGTAGATAGAGATAGATAGTTATAGAGCCACTGAGCAAGAATCCCTCCACTGAAGAAGTGATAGATGGAATCCAGAGTGTGTTGTGATGTAGAAAAAATTAATCAGTGGATCTTTTTTTAAAAAAGGAAATTTTGCATGGCTCTCTGTACAGACAGAGAGAGTATACATGAGTTACCAGCAGGATCTGTGGACTTATTTCCGTTTGGGAATAGATGGTTTGAAATATGGAAAGTATTTTTACTGGGTTGGCATCCAGACTCTGGCACATGTCGAGGGGGGGAGGTGAGGAAGATCTGTGCCCAGAATGTTTTTCCTCTTTCATCTGGCAGAGAGAATTAAAGGGGGGGGGGGGCTTCTTAAAATGCTATTGCATGAAGCCTCTTCCCTGTATAAATGGGACCTTTAAGTGGGAAAAAAATACCCTTCTCTATTTAACTTGGCGGAAATGCGGATTCCCATATGGCGTTTCCAACCTCGAGAGTGAAACAAACCTCATCCACACAGTTCTATTTTGCCATGGTGTAGCCCCATGGCTTTCAGGGGAGTGTGCATGAAAATTCAGCACTCTTTCCAGTCTCTGTCCCAAAAGGTTTGAACTGCTTGATTTGGTTAAGATAGAACAAGCCAGGAGGTAAAAGCAGGAAAATGTCTGCACTGTGGGGGAAGGCAGAAAGAGGAAGCAGAACAAAAGGATGGTGGGTGAGCATGGAGCATTCACAGATTGCCTTTGTAATGCGCATATGCGCTATTAAACCAAGATGATGTACAACCTGCTTTTGTTTCTGCACATCTGGGCTCTGCTGCCCTCATGTGGTTACAGTCTAATTTAAAGAAATGCAGGCTAAATGACAATAAAGATATCCAAGGGAGATAGGAGGTGTCCCTTGTTTTTGCAAATGTAAGAAGATATAATCTGTCTGTCTGTCTGTCTATCCATCTATCATCTATCTATCTCTATCATCTATCTGTCATCTATCTCTCTATCATCTTTCCATCATCTCTCTATCTCTCTCTATCGTCTATCTATCCATCATCCATCATCCATCCATCTGTCCATCCATCTGTCCATCCATCTGTCCATCCATCTGTCCATC
>WNWU01020155.1:418-19587 GCA_012654045.1 Ptyas mucosa
GGGGGGGGAGGGGGAGCGAGAGGCACCTGCCCCAGCTGCAGAACCAGCTGCAAGGCCAGCAGGATTTGCCTCCCCCTCCCCCTCGGGACGTGGGTTGCCGGAGGGGGGGGGGGGTTGGGGGTGTCAGTGATGCTTTTGCACCCCAGGGCAGGTCCCAAATCGGAGCTTCTGAGCACTTGTGAGTCAAACCGAGAACGCCTTTGTGCACCCACCACAACGGGAGGCAGGAAGAGAAACCCAGAGGCTTCGCAAGCATGCCTGGCTGGCTGGCTGGGCTCCGTTTCTTGCAGCCTCTTCGGTGCCCGGAGAAGGGAAGGGTTGAAGTTCAACCGGTGATGCCTCGAAGTCAGGCCACCGGTGCCTTCCCGCCTGCGCCACCCAAAAAAAGGCACCCCTCAAAAGCCCTGGCCGGGAGGCTGGAGGGAAAGCCGCCTTCTATCGCACGCGGCTGGGATTTGGGGAGGGGGCCCTGCAGTAACAGAATAACAGAGCTGGAAGGGGTCCTTGGAGGTCTACTAGTCGGACCCCCCTGCTCAAGAAAGACCGCACGATGCGAGTCGGCTGAGCAGGAGGCTGGAGGGAAAGCCGCCTTTATCGCACGTGGCTGGGATTTGAGGAGGGGGCCTGCAGTAACAGAATAACAAGAGCTGGAAGGGGTCCTTGGAGGACTTCTAGTCGGACCCCCCCTGCTCAAGAAAGATCGCACGTTGCGAGTCGGCTCCGTGGCGAACACTAGAAAGCAAGGGAATTGCGGGTCTGCCAGAGAAGGGGAAAAGTTACTTAGTCGCCCCTACGTGTCGTCCCCCCCCCCCGCTTCCTTCCGCAGAGCAAGTGCTGGGAAGAGGAGGAGGAGGAGGAGGAGTTGGGGAGGGGGGAAGAGAAGTCTTGCAGTTCTGATCACCTTGTGGTCTCCCTGCCGCACTGGCTCCGCCGCAACCCTTGGGTCCTGGGCGTCTTGCCCCCGCATTGCGTGGGAGGGGGAAAGCCGAGGGGACGGGACCTCGAGTTGCTTAGGGAAACCAACGGCGGGGAAGGGGGGGGGGTTGTCTGGACGGGTGAAAGAAGGCGTCCTTTCCGTGGGGGAAGGTAATAAACGGGGTAGTTTGATGGATATTTTGGAAGCCTTTGATATCTGAAAGATACTGATAGTGGGCCAAGACCGGGATAGGAGGAAAGGAAACCAAGGTGAAGAAAACGAGAAGGGGAAATGATGAGAAAAAAAGGAAAGGGAGAGGACAGGAAGGGAAGGGAAGGGAGGAAAGGAGAGGAGAAGAGTAGAGAAAGGAAAAGAAGGGAAGAGGAAAGGAAAGGAAATGGAAGAAGAAAGGGGAGAGAAAGAGAAGGGAAAAAGGAAAGGAAAGAAGGAAGAAGGGAAGTAAGGGAAGGGAAGGAGGAAAGGAAAGGAAGAAGGAAGGAAAGGGAAGGAGGAAAGAAAAGAAAAAAGGAAAAGGAAGGAAAGGAAGAAGGAAAGTAAGGGAAAGAGGAAGGGAAGGGAGGAAAGGAAAGGAGAAGAGAAGGAAAAGAAGGGAAGGAGAAAGGAAAGATGGGGCAAGGAAAGAGGAAGGGAAGGAGAAAGTGAATGGAAGAAGAAAGGGAAGGAAAGGGAAAAAAGAAAGGGAAGGAGAAAGGAAAGAAGGAGAAAGGAAAGGAACTGGCTCACGCTACAGCCTGAATTAAACCACCTTCCAACTTTCTACAGCCTAAGAACCACACACAGATCCAACCACATGCTCATCGCAAAGAACCCTTTTGGGTGACCCCAGCATCCACCTAATAGCCCTTGCAGTGCGTTTGGGTGAACCCAGCACCCCAGGCCCAGAAGCTCCCAGCAAGGGGATCAGCCTTGCTGCAGAGTCTCTGATTTCTTGGATCTCCCAACAGGCTGAAATCCTCCAGCAGATCCCAAAAGGGAGGGGGTGGAGGGGAGAGTTGGCCAAGGGGTCCTCCTTTGACTTTCATTGGTGCTTCCCGGCGGGCGAGGCTCCTTCCCAGCTCTCCGATTGCCTGGCTGTTGTGGCGGCTTCCGCGCTATGCCGACCCCAGAGATTCCTGCTTCGCTCTGACCTTTGCGTGCTGGCCTGGCTGCCCATGTCTCCGAAGCCCAGAATAGCCACCAGGGAAGGCCAAAGGTGCTGGACCCGGTCATCTCCAGTGGGAAGCCACCCTGGACAGAGAGATCCGACCCAGTTGGCCTTCAGCAAAGGGAGCTATTTCCCATCCATCATTCTGAATTTTCAATCTTCAACTCGGCTCTTCTTCTTTCTTTCTTTTTTTTTTTTTTGCAAAGATGATTTACAGAAGGTTACAAAAGTTCAGAGATGGAGATGAGACGCTGGAAAGAGTGCAGAGAAGAGCAACGGAGATGATTGGGGGAGGACTGGAGGCTAAAACGTACGAAGAAGGGTTGCACGAACTGGGCATGGCTCGTTTGAGGAAAGGAAGGATTAGGGGGGACAGGATAGCAGTCTTCCAATATCTCAGGGGCTGCCCCAAAGAAGAGGGGGTCCACTTATTTTCTAAAGCACCTGAGGGCAGGACAAGAAGCAATGGATGGAAACTCATCAAGGAGAGAAGCAACCTAGAACAAAGGAGAAATTTCCTGACAGTTAGAACAATTAATCAGTGGAACAGCTTGCCACAAGAAGTTTTGAATGCTCCAACACTGGAAGTTTTTAAGGAGAGATGGATAACCCTTTGTCTGTAGTGGTGTAGGGTGTCTTGCCTGAGCAGGGGGTTGGACTAGAAGACCTCCAAGGTCCCTTCCAACTCTGTTATTCTATTCTATTCTATTCTATTCTATTCTATTCTATTCTATTCTATTCTATTCTATTCTATTCTATTCCATTCCATTCCATTCCATTCCATTCCATTCCATTCCATTCCTTTATTCCTATTCTATTCTATTCTATTCTATTCTATTCTATTCTACTCTACTCTATTCTGTTCGTTTAGGGTTCTCCAAACTTGGCAACTTTAACTCCCAGAATTCCCCAATTTGAAGATTCTTGGTTTGAGGATAGCAGAACATCCAAAGTTTGCATCACACGACACCGTTGTAAACAACCAGCTACATTCTACTTGAAAACACTTACACACTCACAGACCCACAACTTCTTCCCCCACCCCAAGCGCCAAATCACACAATCTTTGCAATCATAACAGATTTAACCTTTCAATTGTGGCCACTCCAGAAATGAAACGACTTGCAGGTTTGTGGAGGGTTTTTTGGGGTTTTTTTGACATTCTTTCCACGCACAGTCTTTTCTTTTTTCAAAGTTAGCTGGTTTGAAAATGCCTTTTCAGATGAAAATATAATTCGAGAAATATTAGACTGTGCGGAGATGGATAGATGGACATTAAAAATGAAAGACCAGGAAGAAACACAATATTTTATAAGGTGGGATTTCTTTTTATCCGTGGTTAGATAACAGAGGTAGAAATTAGAAGTTGAAAGATTATTGTCATGTAAAAGTAAATGATGAAAGATTATTATTACATATAAGCAAGTATTATTAGGTACTATTATTATTATTATTACTATTATTACTAGCACGACTTATTATTTTGTAAAACTAAATGGACTCAGGCAATACCTCTTGAAGATACGAAGGAGTCAAATCCAAGCATTTGAAAATTGTCTTTGAAATTTTAATCAGATTATTTATTTATTTATATTTATTGGTTTGATTTATATGCCGCCCTTCTCCGGAGACTCAGGGCGGCTTACAATGTGTTAAGCAATAGCCGTCATACTTTTGTATATACCTGCTTAGTAGGGCTTTCGCCCCCCCCCCCCAAAGCGGTGTTCTTTTTTATACAAAGTCAGCTTATTGTCCCCACAATCCAGATCCTCATTTTACCCACCTCGGAAGGATGGAAGGCTGAGTCAACCTTGAGCCTGGTGAGATTCGAACTTGCAGTAATTGCAGGCAGCTGGCAGCTAAGTGCTACTTAACAGCGCTTTAGTCCGCTGCTCCACCAAGGCTCCTTAAGCCATAGTTTCAATTGCAAACTGTGAGCTTCCTAGATCCAGCCAAGTCCAAGACTTGAGGGAATTCCTGGAAGTTTGGTATATTCTGACACATCAGTCACAGAGATAAACCACATTTACATGCCATTTAAAAGAGACAATCAAAAAGGCTAAGAAGAAAACAAAAGGACCGGAACAGGTCCCCTCCAGCGGTCCACACCCAGATAAGCAGGGATTAACACCAGACAAACAAACAAGCAGAAAGTAATCACCTAATCAAGGAAGGACCAAGAAGAAAATATTCCTACCAATGCTGACAGGGCAAAACACTAGCATATAAACAGAGAGCAAACTGCGCACGCTATTAGCACTGATGATGTTGCCTAGTTGGGTCATGAAACATCTGGAAGAAAACCACATAGCTCAGAGAGCACCTACGACTCCATAGTACTTCTCCCTCCTCCTTCTCCTCCTTCTCCTCTCCACAATGCCCCCTCCCTTCTAGCAGTGATAATGTTACTTAGTTGGGTCATGAAACGTCTGCAAGAAAACTACCCAGCTCAGAGAGCACCAAGGAGCCCACATTCCAGGGGTGAAATGCTACCGGTTCGGGCCGGTTTGCCTGAACCGGTAGGAAAAAATATTTTTAAAAAAATTCTGATAATCAGCTGAGTGACGTGCGATCATCGGAACTTTTTTAAAAACTTTTTAAGCATTTTTTTACTACCAGTTCTCCAGAACCAGTAGTTAAAAATGCTTTAAAAAGTTTTTTTTTTAAAAAAAGTTCCCACGATCACGCATCACTCAGCTGATCGTCAGAACTTTTTTTAAAAAAAACTTTTTAGGCATTTTTTTACTACCGGTTCCGGCGAATAGGTAGTAAAAAATGCTTTAAAAAAGTTTTTTAAAAAAAGCTCCAGAAATCACAGCTGTGCTGCGCGATCGACGGAGCCTTTTTAAAAACTTTTTTAAAGCATTTTTTAAACTACCTATTCGCCCGAGCTGGTAGTAAAAAAATGCTTTTAAAAGGTTAAAAAAAAGCTTCCAATGGTTGCGCGGCACAGCTGTGATCGTCAGAGTCTCTTTTTTTACCTTTTAAAAGCGTTTTTTTTTACTACCGGTTCCAGCAAATAGGTAGTAAAAAAATGCTTTTAAAAAGTTTTTTAAAAGGTTCCCATGCGTATCACAGCTGATCAGCCCCCTGCGCTGTTCTACTTACCTTCCCAAGCCTCGTTTTGGCACTCACTGCTCATGCGTGCACACAGCTTGCATTTAATGTGCTCAGGCCTCACTCCCCAAACCCTGGTCACATCCCCCCAGATGGCCCTGTCTTTCCTCCACTTCTTTTCATCTCAATTGTTCCTTCTTCTCTTGATGAAATTCTTTGCAGCTGGATGTTTCTCCCATCCTGTCTTTTCCTTGGGCATTTTGCAAATTGGATGGTGACGTTTTTATTATTATTATCTGTTTTATTCACTAAACATGAAACTCAGTCAACTGAACATTCAAAAATGCCTCACAAATACCATTGACTGGTGCTAATGGTTGATACGGGTTGCTGCCAGCATTCTAGGTATCAACCAAGTACATTATTATTATTATTATTATTATTATTATTATTATTATTATTATTCTCTTTTATTCATTAAACATGAAATTCAGTCAACTGAACATTTAGAAATGCATCACAAATACCATTGACTGATGCTAATCATTGATACGGGTTGCTGCCAGCGTCCTAGGGATCAACCAAGTACCTTCTTAAGATGTACGATGTTCCAAGTAGTGCAATTTTTTGTAGTTCCGCTGGTGTTATTTCAGGAAGCTGCAATTTCTTGATGTGTTTTATAAAGTTCTTGGACATCATCATCATCATCATCATCTCTTATATACATTAAGCATGAAACTCAGTCAACTGAAAATTTAAAAATGTGTCACAAATACAATTGACTATTATTATTTACTTTATTCATGAAACATGAAACTCAGTCAACTGAACATTCAAAAATGCATCACAAATACCATTGACTGGTGCTAATGGTTGATACGGGTTGCTGCCAGCATCCTAGGGATCAACCAAGTACCTTCTTAAGATGTACGATGTTCCAAGTGGCGCAGTTTTTTGCAGTTCGGCTGGTATACAGGAAGCTGCAATTTGCTGACGTATGTTATAAAATTCTTGTGCATGGTACCAAGTGCCCCATTGACAATGGGTATCACTGTCACATGTTTCATCCATAGCTGTGTAGTTTTGATGGCCAGGTCACAATATTTCGTGATTTTTTTCCAGTTCTTTTTCTTCAACTCCGGCATCTCCTGGTACCACGATGTCAATCAACTGTACGTTTTGGTTTTGGACAACTGTGATATCTGGCGTGTTGTGTTCCAAGTGACGATCCGTCTGTATTCGAAAATCCCACAAGATCTTCACCTTCTCATTTTCTATAACTTTTCCCACTTTATGTTCCCATGACTTTTTGGGTACAGGAAAGTCGTATTTTATACATAATGACCAGTGGATTAATTTAGCAACTCGGTCGTGTCTAGCTTTGTAATCAGTTTGTGCGATTTTGCTGCACTCACATATTAAATGTGAAACAGTTTTGACTTTGTTGTTGCAAAGTCGGCAGTTTGGATTGTCGGTGGATTTTTGTATCTTTGCTTTCATGGCTTTAGTTTGTAGTGCTTGTTCTTGAGCAGCGAGTATGAAACCTTCCGTTTCTTTCTTGATGGTTCCTCTCTTAAGCCATGCCCATGTCAAGTTGTCATCACATTTTCCTTCAATGTTTTTCAAGTGCTGTCCATGCAGAGCTTTGGTTTTCCATCCATTTAATCTGTCATCCAGCTGTTTTTCCTTATATTCTGCCTTTGTTTCTGTTGTTTTTATCATGTTCTCCGTTTTCACAGCCTGCAGCAATTTTTCTGTTCCTTGGTTCACATAATCATTCAAACTTCATTTTTCTCCTTCTACAATTTCTGCCTCCTATTTTTCTTGGCAGATACAACTTGTCGATGTCACTTCTTGGATGTAAAGCATGTAAATAATAATAATAACTATTATTATTGGCTAGGCTAGACAGTTAGCCAGATGTTTAGACTGAGCTTGGCATTTTTGTCCACCTCTTGTCCACTTCCCAAAGATCTGGGGTGGGCAAATCTGAATGTTTCGTAGTGTTAAAAGTCCCGTCGCGGGATTTAAACTGTTCCGAGTGAAGCTGCCTTTCGCAATTGACTGGTGGGGATTTTGTTAATGCCACTGGGGTTTAAGTGGTATTCCAGATGTTTTAGGATTGCACCCAAGGACAATTATCATTATTGGTCCTACCTTTGCTTTCTTTTGCTACAGTCGTTCTACTTCTATTTGCAGATCTTTGTATTTTTTTCATTTTCTCCACTTCCTTCTCTTCTCTTCTGTCGTCTCTCCAAGCACTGCCACGTTCACTATCTTTTTTGTCTTTCTTATCGACAACGTTTAAGTCCAGGCAGTGGTGGGATTCAGTCAGTTCGCACCTAATTCAGGAGAACCGGTTGTTAACTTTCTACACAGTTCGGAGAACCGATTGTTGGGAAAAAAATTATTTGTCTTTTTCAACTTTACAGGGCTAATCCTGTAAGGAAGGCAGGAAGGAAACATTCTGGTGGTGTTTCTAGCCTAATTTTTATTGCTCTGCCTACAGAAACTGCCTCTCTGGTTAACCATTATTACATTGTAACAGCTAAGATGAAGTGCCCGTCGACCTGAGTGACATTAAGTTAGCCACACGCACACGGTCACATGACCACCGAGCCACACCTACCCAGCTGGTCATTAGGGCAGAGAACCGGTTGTTAAATTATTTGAAGCCCAGCAACTGAGTCCGGGGTGTTATGTGGCAGGTGCCTGTCTGTCTGATTTCTAAGGTCCCAGAGCAATTGAACTTGTTCATTTTCTATGACTTTCTCTATTTTATGGTCCCACCGGTTCTCGCTTGCAGACAAATGGTATTTCTTGCAGTTCTTCCAATGCACCATTTGCTGCTACTTTATCATGCCGCTGCTTGCAGTCAATCGGGTGATCGCCTTGCATTCTCTTCTCTCCTTCTCTGTCTTCCAACCTCCCCCCCAACCTTTCCTGGCTTCTCGTCATTTCCTCGTTCTCCCCAAATCATTTTTCATGCTTCCCATTAGCGAAATCCAGCTCTTCTCTGGGGTTTTGAGGAAGTGATTTTTCTTTTTGCTGTGTTTCTAGCAACTTCCACATTTTCTCCCCACTTTCCCTCGCTTCTCAGCAACTCTTACTTTCTCTTCTTGCAACCTCCCTACTTTCACTCTCGATTCCTTTCCCTTTCCTCGGTCCTGTCTTTTTCCCCCAGATCCAGCAAGAATGGTTTCACTTGGCTTGATGCCAAGACTTCTTCTCCTTTCTGCATCTCAATAGTTCTGACTTTCTCCCATTGCTACAGAACATAAAGGGAACAAATGAATGCTTGATTGTAAAAACAAGCAAGACAAGTTGGCCCTAACCAAGTTTAGCAAGGTTTGGGCAATTAATCCTAATCTCTCTCCCTCTCTCTCTCTCTCTCTCCCTCTGCTTCTTTTTTCCTCTTTCTTTCTTTCTCTCTCTCTCTCTCTCTTTCCTCCCCTCTTCCTTCCTTCTTCCTCCTCCCTCCTCCCTTTTTCCTTCCTTCCTTCCTTCCCTCCTTTCTTTCATTCTTTCTCTCTCTCTCTTTCCTCCCCTCCTCCTTCCTTCTTCCTCCTCCCTCCTCCCTCCTCGCTTTCTCCTTCCTTCCTTCCCTCCCTCCTTTCCTTCCCTCTTTCTTTCTTTCTTTCTTTCCTTCCTTCCTTTCCTTTCCTCCTTCCTTCCTTCCTTTCTTCCTCTTTCTTCCTTTTTCTTTTTCTCCTCTCTCCCTCATTTCATTTCTTTCTCTTTCTTTCTCTTTCTTTCTTTCTCTTTTTCTTTCCTCCTTCCTTTCTTCCTTCCTCTTTCTTTCTTTTTCTTTTTCTCATCCCTCCCTCCCTCTTTCTTTCTTTCTTTCTTTCTGTCTTTCTTTCCTTCCTCCCTCCCTCCCTTCCTCTTTCTTTCTTTCTTTCTTTCTTTTTCTTCTCCCTCCCGCCCTCATTCTCTTTCTTTCTTTCTTTCTTTCTTTCTTTCTTTCTTTCTTTCTTTCTTTCCTTCCTTCCTTCCTTCCTTCCTTCCTTCCTTCCTTCCTTTCTCCCTCCCTCCCTCCCTCCCTCCGTCCCTCCCTTCCTTTTACGGCCACTCACCTCACTCTTGCGGACTCAAGGCAGTTAACAAACATAAAAACCCAAGAGCAAAGCCAGTACCCCCAGCCACTGGTGACCTCTGTACCCCTCTGGCAGGACCACCTTCAGGGCCTTTCGAAAGAGCGTCACGTTGGGGGCCGGTTTCCCCCCACAGGGAGGGAGCCACCACGGAGGAGCACTGCCAAGAAAGGCTGGCTGGACAATTCTGGGAATTAAAGGCCATCTATCTCCCAGCTCTTATTCTGTGAATAAGAGAACATGTGATATAACATGTGAAGCAGCTGAGGGTTGAGGAGTGTTGCCCTAGCTCAGGGGGTCTCCAAACTTTGGTTGTGGGCCTCTGTGCGTAAGGTCTCTAATGATCCCCTTAGTTGCTCTTCTTTGCATTTTCCCCAAAGTCTCAACCTCTGTTCTGTAATGTACGGAATAGAGACTCTCTTGCGTAAACGGAGGCAAAGATCAGGTCAGATCGGACAGGCCTCCCCGTCTTACAGAAACACTCACAGCTGAAAATGAGTCACGGCGTGTCGCAACACCCTCATCCCCAACGCTGAGACTGGCGCAACACAACAAGGGCCGTGGTGCAGTCAGGCTGAGCTGGGGTCTCTTCTAAATCCCACTAGGGGTATTTTGTGGCCCACCAGCAGCCTGCGTGGATCGTGGCTGATCCTGACGACAAGGAGGCTGGTGGGTCGCGCCAGCAGCCTGCGCAGCCGGTGCTCATGTCGGACAGCGAGGAGGCTGAAGAGGATGTGATGCCCGAGGCAGAGACTCAGCCTGGGCCTTCAGAACCTCCAGAGGCTCCTTCCAGTGGAGAGAGCGAAGTGGAGGAGCCTCTCCTCAATGCTCGAGCACGCAGGGCTGCCAGAAGGCAGGAGTGGCTGCTCAGGAGGAGGAGGTCTCCTCGAGAATAAGGTTTGAAGATAATTGGCCACTCCCTTAGCCTATTTAAGTTGCATGCAGTTAGTAATTTCTTGCTGGAAACAACGTGTAATTATTACAGAGTATTTTGGAGAGTGAGTGTCTTATCGTATCTTGTTTTCTGGGCTGGTTGCCAATCTTTGCCGGATTTTGTTTATTCTTGGTATGTTATAACTTTGATAAGGACCGTTGGTGTGTGTCACAATCCTTGGGAATCCGGAGCTGGGGCAGAACAGGGTATTATGGCAGGCGGTCAAAAAAGTCAAGATGGCGGCGGCCCCAGGGTGCCATTGAAATTACGCCTCTGTTTTAAGGTGTGTGGCAGGTGTGACTTGCATCAAACAGACAGAAGTTCAATGCAGGTAGGCCTCGAGTTATGAAGGTTCACTTAGTGACCATTCAAAATTACAACGGCACTGAAAAAAGTGACTGAGGACTGGTTTTTTCCACCCTTACGACCATTGCAGCATCCCCATGGTCACAGGATCAAAATTTGGGCACTTGACCACTGACTCATATTTATGACGGTTGCAGCGTCCCGGGGTGACGTGATCTCCTTCTGCGACCTTCCGACAAGCGAAGTCAACGGAGAGGCCAGATTCATTCAACAACCGACTTACTGACTTATGAAGTGCAGTGATTCGCTTACCCTCCGAGGCAAGTAACGTCATGAAATGGGACAAAAGCTCACTTAACAAATGTCTCAACAGCAGAAAGTTGAGGACTGCCTGTAAGCGGTCAGACGAGGAGACCCCCCAACTCATCGGTAGCCTCACATGGGGCGCTCCCATGTAACGCCTCTCCTGCGCGAGCTGCATTGGCTCCCGTTGGTCTTCCGGGTGCGCTTCAAGGTTTTGGTCCTCACCTTTAAAGCACTCCATGGCTTAGGGCCAGGGTACTTACGAGACCGCCTGCTGCTACCGATAACCTCCCACCGGCCAATACGCTCTCACAGAGAGGGCCTCCTCAGGGTGCCGTTGGCCAAGCAATGTCGGCTGGCGGCCCCCAGGGGGAGAGCCTTCTCTGTGGGGGCACCCGCCCTATGGAATGAGCTACCTCCTGGAATACGACTGATCCCGGACCTTCGTACCTTCCGCAAAGCCTTGAAGACTTACTTATTCCAGCAAGCCGGCCTAGCTTAAATGGTTTTAAATTGGGATTTTGAATTTTATAGACTTGGGGTTTTAAATTGGGAGGCCGATCGATTTAATATCTTTTAATTTATCTTAATTTTTGTATTGTATGTATTTTAATTCTGGCTGTCCACCGCCCTGAGTCCCTTCTGGGAGAAGGGCGGGATACAAATTAAATAAAACATAAAACAAACACTGTAATGAACAAGGAGACCCCTTGAATTTTGCAGCTATTAAGATTGTCGGATGAGCAGGCACAAAAACAGACAGGAAAATCATTGGAGCCAATGGGAAACAAGCCAGGGGTGAAATGCTCCCAGTTCAGACCGGATCACCCGATCCGGTAGCGATGGCGGCGGGTGGTTTGGAGAACTGGTAGCAAAAATCTCTGCCGCCCCCCCCCCCCCATGCCCAGCTGAACTGCACAATCATCAGAGGCTTTTTTTTTTACTTTTAAAAGCATTTTTTCTACAACCTCTTCGGCCGAAAAAATGTTTTTAAAAGAACAAAAAGCTTGTGACAATCAGGCAACTCAGCTGGGATCGTCAGAGGCTTTTAAAAGCATTTCTTCTACAACCTCTTAAAAATGCTTTTAAAAGGCTCTGACGATCCCAGCTGAGTTGCCTGATCGTCAGAGGCTTTTAAAAGCATTTTTTTTCTGCAACCTCTTTGGCCGAAGAGGTTGTAGAAAAAATGGTTTTAAAAGTAAAAAAAAAAAGTTGGCCAACCAGTCACATTACCCCCCCACCATGCCACACCCACAAAACTGGTAGTATCAAGATACTTAGAAGGTGAGGGCCGGACAGCACAAGGAGACAGCTAATGACAATCAACATCTAAAAAGCCACTTACAAGGCATATTATACTATACCACACAAACGACAGCTCACACTCTGCTAGGTAGAGAGACGCTGCCTGAGGATGGGCGCAAGTCCGAAAACTCGGGAGACAAAATCTCTGGCCCTGTTGACCAACCCAGATTGGATCATACATCAAGTAAATAAATAAGTAACCAAGTGCATCCCTCTGCAGGGAAACCTGGCTTATATCTCTCACGCAAGCCCCACATTGAGTTTTGCAGAAACGGGGTTTATCTACTTATTAAATTTCTCGGCTGCCCGTCATCCTAAAGAGAAATCGAAAAAGAGCTAACAATTTTTTAAACTGTGCAAATGAAAACTTTTTTAAACCGTGCCAAAAAACTATTGCCCCAGAGGTCTCCCAAAAAAATATATTTTTTTTCTGACGTAACCCTGGTCTTGCCACACACCAAGGGCACGCTGGTCAGTGTCTGTGTGTGTGTGTGTTTGCGTGTGTGTTTTGGCTAACGGATGACTTCAGGCTGCAGCCAAAACTTATCAATTTAGGAGCACGGCTGACATAATTTAATATTGGCCGCGCTCCACCGATCCGAGATTTAACCAGCTGAGGTGAATGCCTTAACTGACATAACCCAGAAGCCGTGTTTATCTTGTCGGGCGGCCCGCGGCTTATCGCAAATGCAGGTAGCATTGTTTACCACTGCTTAACCATGATTAGGCACCACGGTGACTCAGCAGTTAAAGATGATGGCTTATCGCAGGGGTTCTTAACCTGTGGGCCGCGACCCACTAGTGGGCCACAAGGGGTTTGCAACTGGGCCATGGAAACGGCCAGCGAGCACACTCTCGCATCCTCACTTGCGCAAATGCTAAAGTCAGTCTTGAATTTATGTTTACCCACAAAGAAATAAAGGTAAATATAAATTGTCGGTAAATATAAATTCAACACAAAAATAGTTTGTCGCAAAAGCGACTGCCTGCGAAGGCCCCTGGATTGAGGGTGAAAGGCGAAAAGAGTATGCTCTGTCCCATATTTGGGTAGATCAGGTTGCCCTGATAAAAAAACAATCTCTTTCCTGGTATAGCAGACAAAGCGAGGAGAACCCCTGGCTTAGAGGTTGATACATTTACCTCACGAGTGGGATTCAGCTGGTTCGCCCAAACTGGACGTTAATTTTGCATCCAGTTTGGCGAAGTGGTAGTTCTGGAAATTGGCTGGCCCCACCCGCCCCGCCCCGCCCCTCCCAGGAGTCCTCACGCGGCCTTTTGTGAATCGCAGGGAAGTTCAGGGCCCGTGCGGAGGCTCGGGGAGGGTGAAAAATAGGCCTCCTGGAGGCTCGAGGAAAGCCTCTGGAGCCCAGGGAGAGGGAAAATGCTCCCCGCAACCCGTTTTCGCTCCGAGGGTGGTGCAGGAGGCTGACTAAGCCACGCCCACCATGGCCACACCCACCCAGCAACCGGGCAGAGAACTGGTTGTTAAATTATTTGAACCCACCAGTGGTGGGTTGCCCCCGGTTCGGACCGGTTCTATACAACCGGTAGTAAAACCGGCAGGCGGCTCCGCCCGCTGACCCTAACGTCATTAGAAGCGATCTTCGCATCCGCAGAAGGAAGACGTGTGCGAGAGTGAAACGAGTGCACGAGCACAATCCCATTGCAAAGGTAAGTAGAACCCACCCCAATCTACCTAATATATGAGTAGCCCGGGTTCGAATCCCAGAAGGGTATGGCTAGCTGACGAGAACTAAATAGCTTGAAATAGATCTTTACTAGTCTCCCTTTATTTCTTTCTCAGTAAATATAAATTTAATACCAAAATAGTTTGATGCGAAAGCAACTCCCTTGCGAAGGCCCCTGGATTGGGGCTGAAAGGCGGTAATTCCCATAATTGGGTAGACCAGGTTGCCCTGATAGACCGGTCTGACCAGAGAAAATCTAAATTCAGTGGGGAAACCCAAGTTCACTTAACAACCATGCGACTAACTGAACAATTGCAGTGATTCACTTAACAACGGTGGCCAGGAAGGTCGTAAAACGGGTCAAAACTCACTTAACAACTATCTCACTTAGTAACCGAGATGTTGGGCTCAATTGTGGTCGTATGTCGAGGACTACCTGTCTTCAGGCCATTTAAAAATCTCTCCTCCTTCGTTCCTCTCCCTTTGCCAACTCCGAGGCTCGCAATGTTTGTGGATTTTGAAAACCCTGCTCGTTTTTATTTTTCATTTTTTAAAAAAACAACGTTCCAGATAAATCTGCAGATACACGAAAGATGACTCAAGCTGTGAAGAAACGGTGATGAAAGTTGGGTGATTTGGGAACTGGCAAGACGTTGACACCCAAATTCAGAGTGAGGTTTGCATCAAGACATTCCCAATCTGATAGAATAGGACACCTATTTCTCCACCTATGCAACCTGAACGTGGGTGGAATTCTGGGAGTTGAAGTCCACCATTTTCAAGTTCTCAGGTTGGCTGGATGAAGGATTCTGGGAGTTGAAGTCCACCATGTTCAAATTCTCAGGTTGGCTGGCTGAAGGATTCTGGGAGTTTTAAGTCCACCATTTTCAAGTTCTCTAGGTTGGCTGGCTGAAGGATTCTGGGAGTTGAAGTCCACCATTTTCAAGTTGTCATGGTTGGCTGGCTGAAGGATTCTGGGAGTTGAAGTCCACCATTTTCAAGTTCTCTAGGTTGGTGGCTGAAGGATTCTGGTTTGCTTGAAACATTTTTTTAAAAAAAGAAATTATGGGCTATAGGTTCGATGATTACGTAGAAAAAATAGTAGATGATAGGAAAATAAAAGTAATGTAATCTTAAAATAGGAGGTCAATTTCAAGTTATTACTGTTGTAAAAAAAAGTCATTTCTTTGTATTTCTTTTTCTTTCAATAGTTGGTTTTCTATCTTTCCTTTTTCTTCCTTATATTCATTATCAGTCCTTTCTTTTGTGTTACCTATTGATTAGTTTCTGTTAACTTTTTATCTTTTTAGTGTAAAGAAAAATTTAACAAAGCTGTCTGATATTTTTTAAAAAAGGAAAATCTCCCCTTTTCAGTTACAATCGAAGGAAACTTGCTTCCCCTTGGGAGATGGTCCGGTTGCTGAATTTATTTATTTTTATTTATTAAATTTTCATACCGCCCGTCCCTCTCCCCTCCAAGGGGAAATTAGAATTAAACCAACCAGTTTCCTTCTCAAGAAATCCTGCTCAAAAGGATTCCTGTGGGAATCTTCTTTGGGGGAAAAAAAATAATGCAATTTTTGGCAGCCGGCAACAATTCTGCCTTTCATCACATTGGCATTGCGGGGTTTGTTCCAGACACCCAAGATCTTAAGACAAGCAGGGAAAAACAAGCCAGACCAAGATAATTCTGGAAAATTATTCTCCACAATCCAGGAAATTCAACCTCGATGCCTTGATTTTATGCCAGATTAACTCCTGGCAGGCTTGGTTTCCCAGGTAAATGACAGGTGAGGCAAAGGTGAGTGTTTTTGGACGCAGACATGCTTCAACGGGTCAGCTGAAGCCTCCGCGGGCAATTTTTTGCACAAGACCTAAACTTGGTTTGAACATTTTTCACGACCGTTGCAGCATCCCCCGTGTGGTCATGTGATCAAGATTCGGATATTTGGCGACTTGACTTGTACTTACGACGGTCACAGTGTCCCAGGGTGCTGTGATCCCCTTTTGCGACCTTCTGATAAGCCAAGTCAACGGAGAAGCCAGATTCACTTAACAACTGTGTGACTCACTTAACGACTGCAGTGATTCCCTTAACAACCGTGGCAAGAAAGGTCGTAAAATGGGGCAAGCCACACTTAAGAATGGTCTCGTTTAGCAAATGGAGGTTTTGGGCTCGATGGCGGTCGTAAGTCGAGGACTTCCTGTATTGCACGGATTTAGATCATTGTTTCGTTCAGAAACCAGGTTAAAGGGAGGCCTGTGAGCTCAGCCTGGGTGTTGCATGTGGGTTTCTGCTCCCCATCCTTGAGATCTGAGGATTTTGGGATTAAATGTGCACTAGGTTGCATTCAGAACGATCAGGCCTCTGTGTGTACATTCATTTTTTGTCTTTCTTTATAATATTTATATCTCGTATGTTCATTAGTCCATCCAAAGATCACCTTCAAGGCAGATTTGCATGCCTAAAATTCTGCCTAGGATTATTTATTTATTTATATATAATTTACATCCTCTCTTCATTGTTTTTATAAACTACTTAAAGTGGTAAACATATGTAATACTCCTTCCCCTTCCCATTTTCCCCACAACAACAATCCTGTGAGGTGGGTTGGCCTGAGAGGGAGGGAGTGGCCCAAAGTCACTAAGTCAATTTTCGTGCCTAAGGCAAGACTAGAACTCACCATCACCTGGAGATTAGCCCAAAGTTACCCAACCAGCTTTCATACTTAAGGCGGAACCAAAACCCGCCATTTCCTGGTGATGGGCCCAGAGTCACCCAGCTAGCGTTCATGCCTAAGGTGGGACTAGAACTCCCAGTCTCCTGGTGATCGGCCCAAAGTCACCCAACTGGTTTTCATGGCTAAGATGGAACTAGAACTCACCGTCTCCTGTTGATTGGCTCAAAGTCACCCAACTGGTTTTCATGGCTAAGATAGAACTAGAACTCACCATCTCCTGGTGATTGGCCCAAAGTCACCCAGCTGGTTTTCATGGCTAAGATGGAACTAGAACTCACAGCTTCCTGATGGATCATTTTCACTGCCAAAAAACCCCTCCTTATTTCCAGGTTGAATCTCTCTTTTCCTGGCACCCTTGCACTACCATCCCATGTGCCCGTTCCGGGATTACGAAGTGTGCAAGTGCTTGTGACCACTTTCATGCCGACTTTTCTCATCGAAATATGGAAAACGACAGGGTGGAAGGGAGAAAACGCGTGGCAATTAATCTGGGGGGCTCTATATTCTGCATTTCCGAAGGCTGCGAGTGTGCCAAAGCACACCCAAGTGTGCAAAACCCCCTCACACCCACCCAGAGGCTCCTTGTTTCTTAGCCCAGAATGAAAAGTGCAAAGTGTTTTGGAGAAGAGGACCGGAATTTAGCACAGGGCCACCTTTGAAAAAGGGGCTGTGGTTTTTTTCGCACATTTACACCCACAAAACTCCCAACGCCCTTTCTCTCCTAACCAGCTCTCCTTAACGCACACTTTCCTCTGCTCTCAAGTGTCAGTGTGTTATTTACACCAGCAAGGCAGCATCTGGCAGTGTCAGAAATCTTCCCACAGGCGGCAACAAATGAATTTAAAATATAATGTAGGCAGTCCTGGATTTACGACCACAACTCAACTCAAAATCTTCCATTTCTACATGAGACAGGTTTTAAGTGTGTTTGACCCCCGTTTGGTGACCTTTCTTGCCACGGTTGTTAAGTGAATCACTGAAGTTGTTAAATTAGTAAAACCGTTCTTAAGTGAATCACTGCGATTGTTAGTTTAGTAACAGGGTTGTTAAGTGAAACTGGCTTTCCCATTTACTTTGCCTGTCAGAAGATGGCGAAAGGTGACCCCAGGACACTGCAACGGTCATAAGTACGAGTCAGTCACCAAGCGTCCAAATTCTGATCACTTGACAAACGGGGATGCTGCAACGGTCATAAGTGTGAAAACTGTCGCTTATTTCAGTGCCGTTGTTTTTTTAGTCGCTAACAAACTGCTGTACGTCGAGGTGGTGGTACAGGTAGTCCTCGACTTATGGCCACCATTGAGCTCCAAAATTTATGTTGGTAAGTGACACATTTGTTACCTGAGTTTTGACCCCTTTTACGATTTTTTCTTGCCGCGGTTGTTAAGTGAGTCACTGCGGTTCTTAAGCTGGTCACATGGTTGTTAAGTGAATCTTTTTAATGTCTTTTTATAATGATTTTTTAAATGTATTGTGAGCCGCCCTGAGTCTTCGGAGAGGGGCGGCATATAAATTTAATTAATTAAATCTGGCTTTCCCGTTGACTTTGCTTGTCAGAAAGGGGATCCTGCGACCCTGAGACTCTGTGACCGTCATAAATATGAGCCAGTTGCCAAGGGGCCGAATTTTGATCCCGCGACCACGGGTGCGAAGGCTGCAAATGGTCGCCGAGTGTGGAAAACGGTCAAAAGTCACTTGTTCGGTGCCGTTGTATCTTGGAACGGTCACTAAACGAACTTTCATAAGTGGAGGACTATCTGTAAGAATAAAAGACCAGCAGTTGGGGGCAGTTCCATAAAATTGCATTCACAGAGAAAGAGTACACACACACACACACACACACACAACTTGCTGCAAATTTTTTGATGGCGCCAGCTATCCTGGCCTGTTTACCCTGCCATGTTCCCTGTGTCCAAGCCATGGTCCCCTTGGGAACAGTTAATCCCTGGAGTCGTTGACGTGGGGGGCAGGGGGGGGTTTCCTTGTTTTCCCAAAGAAGGGCCCACCCAAAAATCTTTGCCCGGGAAAGGCAACAACCCAAGGTGAGAATTAGGGGGGGGGGGTGTGATTCCAGGACAACCCCGTCCCGTGTCCATTTCCCGCAGTGGCGTCACCCTGCCTCGCACAACGGGCAAAACACTTTGCTTGCTCAACCGCTTTGCTTCGCTGGGGACTCCTGACCTGGTTTTCAAAGGTTGGGGTTGTTAGGAGGACACCCCCCCTTTATTTATAACCCGGGGGCGGGGGTTTGGAGGAGGGAGACATTTGGGCTGGCCCACTGCCCTCGATCCTGTCACCGCAGCTGAAGGATGGGGTGGCAGCTGGAGGTTTATTTGCAGACGGTGCACCCGGGGGCAGAGAGAGAGAGGCTTGCCTAGCGAAGATGTCTGGTGCGTCTAGAAATTGGGGATGGGGTGAGGGTGGGGTAGAAAGTTTAGGGCCAGGGTCCTTCAGACAAGAAGTTCTAAATGTCCAACACTGGAAGTTTTTAAGAAGAGCTTGGATAACCATTTGTCTGAAGTGGTGTAGGGTTTCCTTCTGAAGCAGGGGGTTGGACTAGAAGACCTCCAAGGTCCCTCCCAACTCTGTTGTTCTATTCTATTCTATTCTATTCTATTCTATTCTATTCTATTCTATTCTATTCTATTCTATTCTATTCT
>WNWU01020156.1:418-19600 GCA_012654045.1 Ptyas mucosa
GGGGGGGGAGGGGGAGCGAGAGGCACCTGCCCCAGCTGCAGAACCAGCTGCAAGGCCAGCAGGATTTGCCTCCCCCTCCCCCTCGGGACGTGGGTTGCCGGAGGGGGGGGGGGGTTGGGGGTGTCAGTGATGCTTTTGCACCCCAGGGCAGGTCCCAAATCGGAGCTTCTGAGCACTTGTGAGTCAAACCGAGAACGCCTTTGTGCACCCACCACAACGGGAGGCAGGAAGAGAAACCCAGAGGCTTCGCAAGCATGCCTGGCTGGCTGGCTGGGCTCCGTTTCTTGCAGCCTCTTCGGTGCCCGGAGAAGGGAAGGGTTGAAGTTCAACCGGTGATGCCTCGAAGTCAGGCCACCGGTGCCTTCCCGCCTGCGCCACCCAAAAAAAGGCACCCCTCAAAAGCCCTGGCCGGGAGGCTGGAGGGAAAGCCGCCTTCTATCGCACGCGGCTGGGATTTGGGGAGGGGGCCCTGCAGTAACAGAATAACAGAGCTGGAAGGGGTCCTTGGAGGTCTACTAGTCGGACCCCCCTGCTCAAGAAAGACCGCACGATGCGAGTCGGCTGAGCAGGAGGCTGGAGGGAAAGCCGCCTTTATCGCACGTGGCTGGGATTTGAGGAGGGGGCCTGCAGTAACAGAATAACAAGAGCTGGAAGGGGTCCTTGGAGGACTTCTAGTCGGACCCCCCCTGCTCAAGAAAGATCGCACGTTGCGAGTCGGCTCCGTGGCGAACACTAGAAAGCAAGGGAATTGCGGGTCTGCCAGAGAAGGGGAAAAGTTACTTAGTCGCCCCTACGTGTCGTCCCCCCCCCCCGCTTCCTTCCGCAGAGCAAGTGCTGGGAAGAGGAGGAGGAGGAGGAGGAGTTGGGGAGGGGGGAAGAGAAGTCTTGCAGTTCTGATCACCTTGTGGTCTCCCTGCCGCACTGGCTCCGCCGCAACCCTTGGGTCCTGGGCGTCTTGCCCCCGCATTGCGTGGGAGGGGGAAAGCCGAGGGGACGGGACCTCGAGTTGCTTAGGGAAACCAACGGCGGGGAAGGGGGGGGGGTTGTCTGGACGGGTGAAAGAAGGCGTCCTTTCCGTGGGGGAAGGTAATAAACGGGGTAGTTTGATGGATATTTTGGAAGCCTTTGATATCTGAAAGATACTGATAGTGGGCCAAGACCGGGATAGGAGGAAAGGAAACCAAGGTGAAGAAAACGAGAAGGGGAAATGATGAGAAAAAAAGGAAAGGGAGAGGACAGGAAGGGAAGGGAAGGGAGGAAAGGAGAGGAGAAGAGTAGAGAAAGGAAAAGAAGGGAAGAGGAAAGGAAAGGAAATGGAAGAAGAAAGGGGAGAGAAAGAGAAGGGAAAAAGGAAAGGAAAGAAGGAAGAAGGGAAGTAAGGGAAGGGAAGGAGGAAAGGAAAGGAAGAAGGAAGGAAAGGGAAGGAGGAAAGAAAAGAAAAAAGGAAAAGGAAGGAAAGGAAGAAGGAAAGTAAGGGAAAGAGGAAGGGAAGGGAGGAAAGGAAAGGAGAAGAGAAGGAAAAGAAGGGAAGGAGAAAGGAAAGATGGGGCAAGGAAAGAGGAAGGGAAGGAGAAAGTGAATGGAAGAAGAAAGGGAAGGAAAGGGAAAAAAGAAAGGGAAGGAGAAAGGAAAGAAGGAGAAAGGAAAGGAACTGGCTCACGCTACAGCCTGAATTAAACCACCTTCCAACTTTCTACAGCCTAAGAACCACACACAGATCCAACCACATGCTCATCGCAAAGAACCCTTTTGGGTGACCCCAGCATCCACCTAATAGCCCTTGCAGTGCGTTTGGGTGAACCCAGCACCCCAGGCCCAGAAGCTCCCAGCAAGGGGATCAGCCTTGCTGCAGAGTCTCTGATTTCTTGGATCTCCCAACAGGCTGAAATCCTCCAGCAGATCCCAAAAGGGAGGGGGTGGAGGGGAGAGTTGGCCAAGGGGTCCTCCTTTGACTTTCATTGGTGCTTCCCGGCGGGCGAGGCTCCTTCCCAGCTCTCCGATTGCCTGGCTGTTGTGGCGGCTTCCGCGCTATGCCGACCCCAGAGATTCCTGCTTCGCTCTGACCTTTGCGTGCTGGCCTGGCTGCCCATGTCTCCGAAGCCCAGAATAGCCACCAGGGAAGGCCAAAGGTGCTGGACCCGGTCATCTCCAGTGGGAAGCCACCCTGGACAGAGAGATCCGACCCAGTTGGCCTTCAGCAAAGGGAGCTATTTCCCATCCATCATTCTGAATTTTCAATCTTCAACTCGGCTCTTCTTCTTTCTTTCTTTTTTTTTTTTTTTGCAAAGATGATTTACAGAAGGTTACAAAAGTTCAGAGATGGAGATGAGACGCTGGAAAGAGTGCAGAGAAGAGCAACGGAGATGATTGGGGGAGGACTGGAGGCTAAAACGTACGAAGAAGGGTTGCACGAACTGGGCATGGCTCGTTTGAGGAAAGGAAGGATTAGGGGGGACAGGATAGCAGTCTTCCAATATCTCAGGGGCTGCCCCAAAGAAGAGGGGGTCCACTTATTTTCTAAAGCACCTGAGGGCAGGACAAGAAGCAATGGATGGAAACTCATCAAGGAGAGAAGCAACCTGGAACTAAGGAGAAATTTCCTGACAGTTAGAACAATTAATCAGTGGAACAGCTTGCCACAAGAAGTTTTGAATGCTCCAACACTGGAAGTTTTTAAGGAGAGATGGATAACCCTTTGTCTGTAGTGGTGTAGGGTGTCTTGCCTGAGCAGGGGGTTGGACTAGAAGACCTCCAAGGTCCCTTCCAACTCTGTTATTCTATTCTATTCTATTCTATTCTATTCTATTCTATTCTATTCTATTCTATTCTATTCTATTCTATTCTATTCTATTCTATTCTATTCTATTCCATTCCATTCCATTCCATTCCATTCCATTCCATTCCATTCCATTCCTTTATTCCTATTCTATTCTATTCTATTCTATTCTATTCTATTCTACTCTACTCTATTCTGTTCGTTTAGGGTTCTCCAAACTTGGCAACTTTAACTCCCAGAATTCCCCAATTTGAAGATTCTTGGTTTGAGGATAGCAGAACATCCAAAGTTTGCATCACACGACACCGTTGTAAACAACCAGCTACATTCTACTTGAAAACACTTACACACTCACAGACCCACAACTTCTTCCCCCACCCCAAGCGCCAAATCACACAATCTTTGCAATCATAACAGATTTAACCTTTCAATTGTGGCCACTCCAGAAATGAAACGACTTGCAGGTTTGTGGAGGGTTTTTTGGGGTTTTTTTGACATTCTTTCCACGTACAGTCTTTTCTTTTTTCAAAGTTAGCTGGTTTGAAAATGCCTTTTCAGATGAAAATATAATTCGAGAAATATTAGACTGTGCGGAGATGGATAGATGGACATTAAAAATGAAAGACCAGGAAGAAACACAATATTTTATAAGGTGGGATTTCTTTTTATCCGTGGTTAGATAACAGAGGTAGAAATTAGAAGTTGAAAGATTATTGTCATGTAAAAGTAAATGATGAAAGATTATTATTACATATAAGCAAGTATTATTAGGTACTATTATTATTATTATTACTATTATTACTAGCACGACTTATTATTTTGTAAAACTAAATGGACTCAGGCAATACCTCTTGAAGATACGAAGGAGTCAAATCCAAGCATTTGAAAATTGTCTTTGAAATTTTAATCAGATTATTTATTTATTTATATTTATTGGTTTGATTTATATGCCGCCCTTCTCCGGAGACTCAGGGCGGCTTACAATGTGTTAAGCAATAGCCGTCATACTTTTGTATATACCTGCTTAGTAGGGCTTTCGCCCCCCCCCCCCAAAGCGGTGTTCTTTTTTATACAAAGTCAGCTTATTGTCCCCACAATCCAGATCCTCATTTTACCCACCTCGGAAGGATGGAAGGCTGAGTCAACCTTGAGCCTGGTGAGATTCGAACTTGCAGTAATTGCAGGCAGCTGGCAGCTAAGTGCTACTTAACAGCGCTTTAGTCCGCTGCTCCACCAAGGCTCCTTAAGCCATAGTTTCAATTGCAAACTGTGAGCTTCCTAGATCCAGCCAAGTCCAAGACTTGAGGGAATTCCTGGAAGTTTGGTATATTCTGACACATCAGTCACAGAGATAAACCACATTTACATGCCATTTAAAAGAGACAATCAAAAAGGCTAAGAAGAAAACAAAAGGACCGGAACAGGTCCCCTCCAGCGGTCCACACCCAGATAAGCAGGGATTAACACCAGACAAACAAACAAGCAGAAAGTAATCACCTAATCAAGGAAGGACCAAGAAGAAAATATTCCTACCAATGCTGACAGGGCAAAACACTAGCATATAAACAGAGAGCAAACTGCGCACGCTATTAGCACTGATGATGTTGCCTAGTTGGGTCATGAAACATCTGGAAGAAAACCACATAGCTCAGAGAGCACCTACGACTCCATAGTACTTCTCCCTCCTCCTTCTCCTCCTTCTCCTCTCCACAATGCCCCCTCCCTTCTAGCAGTGATAATGTTACTTAGTTGGGTCATGAAACGTCTGCAAGAAAACTACCCAGCTCAGAGAGCACCAAGGAGCCCACATTCCAGGGGTGAAATGCTACCGGTTCGGGCCGGTTTGCCTGAACCGGTAGGAAAAAATATTTTTAAAAAAATTCTGATAATCAGCTGAGTGACGTGCGATCATCGGAACTTTTTTAAAAACTTTTTAAGCATTTTTTTACTACCAGTTCTCCAGAACCAGTAGTTAAAAATGCTTTAAAAAGTTTTTTTTTTAAAAAAAGTTCCCACGATCACGCATCACTCAGCTGATCGTCAGAACTTTTTTTAAAAAAAACTTTTTAGGCATTTTTTTACTACCGGTTCCGGCGAATAGGTAGTAAAAAATGCTTTAAAAAAGTTTTTTAAAAAAAGCTCCAGAAATCACAGCTGTGCTGCGCGATCGACGGAGCCTTTTTAAAAACTTTTTTAAAGCATTTTTTAAACTACCTATTCGCCCGAGCTGGTAGTAAAAAAATGCTTTTAAAAGGTTAAAAAAAAGCTTCCAATGGTTGCGCGGCACAGCTGTGATCGTCAGAGTCTCTTTTTTTACCTTTTAAAAGCGTTTTTTTTTACTACCGGTTCCAGCAAATAGGTAGTAAAAAAATGCTTTTAAAAAGTTTTTTAAAAGGTTCCCATGCGCATCACAGCTGATCAGCCCCCTGCGCTGTTCTACTTACCTTCCCAAGCCTCGTTTTGGCACTCACTGCTCATGCGTGCACACAGCTTGCATTTAATGTGCTCAGGCCTCACTCCCCAAACCCTGGTCACATCCCCCCAGATGGCCCTGTCTTTCCTCCACTTCTTTTCATCTCAATTGTTCCTTCTTCTCTTGATGAAATTCTTTGCAGCTGGATGTTTCTCCCATCCTGTCTTTTCCTTGGGCATTTTGCAAATTGGATGGTGACGTTTTTATTATTATTATCTGTTTTATTCACTAAACATGAAACTCAGTCAACTGAACATTCAAAAATGCCTCACAAATACCATTGACTGGTGCTAATGGTTGATACGGGTTGCTGCCAGCATTCTAGGTATCAACCAAGTACATTATTATTATTATTATTATTATTATTATTATTATTATTATTATTCTCTTTTATTCATTAAACATGAAATTCAGTCAACTGAACATTTAGAAATGCATCACAAATACCATTGACTGATGCTAATCATTGATACGGGTTGCTGCCAGCGTCCTAGGGATCAACCAAGTACCTTCTTAAGATGTACGATGTTCCAAGTAGTGCAATTTTTTGTAGTTCCGCTGGTGTTATTTCAGGAAGCTGCAATTTCTTGATGTGTTTTATAAAGTTCTTGGACATCATCATCATCATCATCATCTCTTATATACATTAAGCACGAAACTCAGTCAACTGAAAATTTAAAAATGTGTCACAAATACAATTGACTATTATTATTTACTTTATTCATGAAACATGAAACTCAGTCAACTGAACATTCAAAAATGCATCACAAATACCATTGACTGGTGCTAATGGTTGATACGGGTTGCTGCCAGCATCCTAGGGATCAACCAAGTACCTTCTTAAGATGTACGATGTTCCAAGTGGCGCAGTTTTTTGCAGTTCGGCTGGTATACAGGAAGCTGCAATTTGCTGACGTATGTTATAAAATTCTTGTGCATGGTACCAAGTGCCCCATTGACAATGGGTATCACTGTCACATGTTTCATCCATAGCTGTGTAGTTTTGATGGCCAGGTCACAATATTTCGTGATTTTTTTCCAGTTCTTTTTCTTCAACTCCGGCATCTCCTGGTACCACGATGTCAATCAACTGTACGTTTTGGTTTTGGACAACTGTGATATCTGGCGTGTTGTGTTCCAAGTGACGATCCGTCTGTATTCGAAAATCCCACAAGATCTTCACCTTCTCATTTTCTATAACTTTTCCCACTTTATGTTCCCATGACTTTTTGGGTACAGGAAAGTCGTATTTTATACATAATGACCAGTGGATTAATTTAGCAACTCAGCTGTGTCTAGCTTTGTAATCAGTTTGTGCGATTTTGCTGCACTCACATATTAAATGTGAAACAGTTTTGACTTTGTTGTTGAAAAGTCGGCAGTTTGGATTGTCGGTGGATTTTTGTATCTTTGCTTTCATGGCTTTAGTTTGTAGTGCTTGTTCTTGAGCAGCGAGTATGAAACCTTCCGTTTCTTTCTTGATGGTTCCTCTCTTAAGCCATGCCCATGTCAAGTTGTCATCACATTTTCCTTCAATGTTTTTCAAGTGCTGTCCATGCAGAGCTTTGGTTTTCCATCCATTTAATCTGTCATCCAGCTGTTTTTCCTTATATTCTGCCTTTGTTTCTGTTGTTTTTATCATGTTCTCCGTTTTCACAGCCTGCAGCAATTTTTCTGTTCCTTGGTTCACATAATCATTCAAACTTCATTTTTCTCCTTCTACAATTTCTGCCTCCTATTTTTCTTGGCAGATACAACTTGTCGATGTCACTTCTTGGATGTAAAGCATGTAAATAATAATAATAACTATTATTATTGGCTAGGCTAGACAGTTAGCCAGATGTTTAGACTGAGCTTGGCATTTTTGTCCACCTCTTGTCCACTTCCCAAAGATCTGGGGTGGGCAAATCTGAATGTTTCGTAGTGTTAAAAGTCCCGTCGCGGGATTTAAACTGTTCCGAGTGAAGCTGCCTTTCGCAATTGACTGGTGGGGATTTTGTTAATGCCACTGGGGTTTAAGTGGTATTCCAGATGTTTTAGGATTGCACCCAAGGACAATTATCATTATTGGTCCTACCTTTGCTTTCTTTTGCTACAGTCGTTCTACTTCTATTTGCAGATCTTTGTATTTTTTTCATTTTCTCCACTTCCTTCTCTTCTCTTCTGTCGTCTCTCCAAGCACTGCCACGTTCACTATCTTTTTTGTCTTTCTTATCGACAACGTTTAAGTCCAGGCAGTGGTGGGATTCAGTCAGTTCGCACCTAATTCAGGAGAACCGGTTGTTAACTTTCTACACAGTTCGGAGAACCGATTGTTGGGAAAAAAATTATTTGTCTTTTTCAACTTTACAGGGCTAATCCTGTAAGGAAGGCAGGAAGGAAACATTCTGGTGGTGTTTCTAGCCTAATTTTTATTGCTCTGCCTACAGAAACTGCCTCTCTGGTTAACCATTATTACATTGTAACAGCTAAGATGAAGTGCCCGTCGACCTGAGTGACATTAAGTTAGCCACACGCACACGGTCACATGACCACCGAGCCACACCTACCCAGCTGGTCATTAGGGCAGAGAACCGGTTGTTAAATTATTTGAAGCCCAGCAACTGAGTCCGGGGTGTTATGTGGCAGGTGCCTGTCTGTCTGATTTCTAAGGTCCCAGAGCAATTGAACTTGTTCATTTTCTATGACTTTCTCTATTTTATGGTCCCACCGGTTCTCGCTTGCAGACAAATGGTATTTCTTGCAGTTCTTCCAATGCACCATTTGCTGCTACTTTATCATGCCGCTGCTTGCAGTCAATCGGGTGATCGCCTTGCATTCTCTTCTCTCCTTCTCTGTCTTCCAACCTCCCCCCCAACCTTTCCTGGCTTCTCGTCATTTCCTCGTTCTCCCCAAATCATTTTTCATGCTTCCCATTAGCGAAATCCAGCTCTTCTCTGGGGTTTTGAGGAAGTGATTTTTCTTTTTGCTGTGTTTCTAGCAACTTCCACATTTTCTCCCCACTTTCCCTCGCTTCTCAGCAACTCTTACTTTCTCTTCTTGCAACCTCCCTACTTTCACTCTCGATTCCTTTCCCTTTCCTCGGTCCTGTCTTTTTCCCCCAGATCCAGCAAGAATGGTTTCACTTGGCTTGATGCCAAGACTTCTTCTCCTTTCTGCATCTCAATAGTTCTGACTTTCTCCCATTGCTACAGAACATAAAGGGAACAAATGAATGCTTGATTGTAAAAACAAGCAAGACAAGTTGGCCCTAACCAAGTTTAGCAAGGTTTGGGCAATTAATCCTAATCTCTCTCCCTCTCTCTCTCTCTCTCTCCCTCTGCTTCTTTTTTCCTCTTTCTTTCTTTCTCTCTCTCTCTCTCTTTCCTCCCCTCTTCCTTCCTTCTTCCTCCTCCCTCCTCCCTTTTTCCTTCCTTCCTTCCTTCCCTCCTTTCTTTCATTCTTTCTCTCTCTCTCTTTCCTCCCCTCCTCCTTCCTTCTTCCTCCTCCCTCCTCCCTCCTCGCTTTCTCCTTCCTTCCTTCCCTCCCTCCTTTCCTTCCCTCTTTCTTTCTTTCTTTCTTTCCTTCCTTCCTTTCCTTTCCTCCTTCCTTCCTTCCTTTCTTCCTCTTTCTTCCTTTTTCTTTTTCTCCTCTCTCCCTCATTTCATTTCTTTCTCTTTCTTTCTCTTTCTTTCTTTCTCTTTTTCTTTCCTCCTTCCTTTCTTCCTTCCTCTTTCTTTCTTTTTCTTTTTCTCATCCCTCCCTCCCTCTTTCTTTCTTTCTTTCTTTCTGTCTTTCTTTCCTTCCTCCCTCCCTCCCTTCCTCTTTCTTTCTTTCTTTCTTTCTTTTTCTTCTCCCTCCCGCCCTCATTCTCTTTCTTTCTTTCTTTCTTTCTTTCTTTCTTTCTTTCCTTCCTTCCTTCCTTCCTTCCTTCCTTCCTTCCTTTCTCCCTCCCTCCCTCCCTCCCTCCGTCCCTCCCTTCCTTTTACGGCCACTCACCTCACTCTTGCGGACTCAAGGCAGTTAACAAACATAAAAACCCAAGAGCAAAGCCAGTACCCCCAGCCACTGGTGACCTCTGTACCCCTCTGGCAGGACCACCTTCAGGGCCTTTCGAAAGAGCGTCACGTTGGGGGCCGGTTTCCCCCCACAGGGAGGGAGCCACCACGGAGGAGCACTGCCAAGAAAGGCTGGCTGGACAATTCTGGGAATTAAAGCCCATCTATCTCCCAGCTCTTATTCTGTGAATAAGAGAACATGTGATATAACATGTGAAGCAGCTGAGGGTTGAGGAGTGTTGCCCTAGCTCAGGGGGTCTCCAAACTTTGGTTGTGGGCCTCTGTGCGTAAGGTCTCTAATGATCCCCTTAGTTGCTCTTCTTTGCATTTTCCCCAAAGTCTCAACCTCTGTTCTGTAATGTACGGAATAGAGACTCTCTTGCGTAAACGGAGGCAAAGATCAGGTCAGATCGGACAGGCCTCCCCGTCTTACAGAAACACTCACAGCTGAAAATGAGTCACGGCGTGTCGCAACACCCTCATCCCCAACGCTGAGACTGGCGCAACACAACAAGGGCCGTGGTGCAGTCAGGCTGAGCTGGGGTCTCTTCTAAATCCCACTAGGGGTATTTTGTGGCCCGCCAGCAGCCTGCGTGGATCGTGGCTGATCCCGACAACAAGGAGGCTGGTGGGTCGCGCCAGCAGCCTGCGCAGCCGGTGCTCATGTCGGACAGCGAGGAGGCTGAAGAGGATGTGGTGCCAGAGGCAGAGACTCAGCCTGGGCCTTCAGAACCTCCAGAGGCTCCTTCAAGTGAAGAGAATGAAGTGGAGGAGCTCTCCTCAACGCTCGAGCACGCAGGGCTGCCAGAAGGCAGGAGTGGCTACTCAGGAGGAGGAGGTCTCCTCCAGAGTAAGGTTTGAGGATAATTGGCCACTCCCTTAGCCTATTTAAGTTGCACGCAGTTAGTAATTTCTTGCTGGAAACAACGTGTAATTATTACAGAGCATTTTGGAGAGTGAGTGTCTTATCGTATCTTGTTTTCTGGGCTGGTTGCCAATCTTTGCCGGATTTTGTTTATTCTTGGTACGTTATAACTTTGATAAGGACCGTTGGTGTGTGTCACAATCCTTGGGAATCCGGAGCTGGGGCAGAACAGGGTATTACGGCAGGCGGTCAAAAAAGTCAAGATGGCGGCGGCCCCAGGGTGCCATTGAAATTACGCCTCTGTTTTAAGGTGTGTGGCAGGTGTGACTTGCATCAAACAGACAGAAGTTCAATGCAGGTAGGCCTCGAGTTATGAAGGTTCACTTAGTGACCATTCAAAATTACAACGGCACTGAAAAAAGTGACTGAGGACTGGTTTTTTCCACCCTTACGACCATTGCAGCATCCCCATGGTCACAGGATCAAAATTTGGGCACTTGACCACTGACTCATATTTATGACGGTTGCAGCGTCCCGGGGTGACGTGATCTCCTTCTGCGACCTTCCGACAAGCGAAGTCAACGGAGAGGCCAGATTCATTCAACAACCGACTTACTGACTTATGAAGTGCAGTGATTCGCTTACCCTCCGAGGCAAGTAACGTCATGAAATGGGACAAAAGCTCACTTAACAAATGTCTCAACAGCAGAAAGTTGAGGACTGCCTGTAAGCGGTCAGACGAGGAGACCCCCCAACTCATCGGTAGCCTCACATGGGGCGCTCCCATGTAACGCCTCTCCTGCGCGAGCTGCATTGGCTCCCGTTGGTCTTCCGGGTGCGCTTCAAGGTTTTGGTCCTCACCTTTAAAGCACTCCATGGCTTAGGGCCAGGGTACTTACGAGACCGCCTGCTGCTACCGATAACCTCCCACCGGCCAATACGCTCTCACAGAGAGGGCCTCCTCAGGGTGCCGTTGGCCAAGCAATGTCGGCTGGCGGCCCCCAGGGGGAGAGCCTTCTCTGTGGGGGCACCCGCCCTATGGAATGAGCTACCTCCTGGAATACGACTGATCCCGGACCTTCGTACCTTCCGCAAAGCCTTGAAGACTTACTTATTCCAGCAAGCCGGCCTAGCTTAAATGGTTTTAAATTGGGATTTTGAATTTTATAGACTTGGGGTTTTAAATTGGGAGGCCGATCGATTTAATATCTTTTAATTTATCTTAATTTTTGTATTGTATGTATTTTAATTCTGGCTGTCCACCGCCCTGAGTCCCTTCTGGGAGAAGGGCGGGATACAAATTAAATAAAACATAAAACAAACACTGTAATGAACAAGGAGACCCCTTGAATTTTGCAGCTATTAAGATTGTCGGATGAGCAGGCACAAAAACAGACAGGAAAATCATTGGAGCCAATGGGAAACAAGCCAGGGGTGAAATGCTCCCAGTTCAGACCGGATCACCCGATCCGGTAGCGATGGCGGCGGGTGGTTTGGAGAACTGGTAGCAAAAATCTCTGCCGCCCCCCCCCCCCCATGCCCAGCTGAACTGCACAATCATCAGAGGCTTTTTTTTTTACTTTTAAAAGCATTTTTTCTACAACCTCTTCGGCCGAAAAAATGTTTTTAAAAGAACAAAAAGCTTGTGACAATCAGGCAACTCAGCTGGGATCGTCAGAGGCTTTTAAAAGCATTTCTTCTACAACCTCTTAAAAATGCTTTTAAAAGGCTCTGACGATCCCAGCTGAGTTGCCTGATCGTCAGAGGCTTTTAAAAGCATTTTTTTTCTGCAACCTCTTTGGCCGAAGAGGTTGTAGAAAAAATGGTTTTAAAAGTAAAAAAAAAAAGTTGGCCAACCAGTCACATTACCCCCCCCACCATGCCACACCCACAAAACTGGTAGTATCAAGATACTTAGAAGGTGAGGGCCGGACAGCACAAGGAGACAGCTAATGACAATCAACATCTAAAAAGCCACTTACAAGGCATATTATACTATACCACACAAACGACAGCTCACACTCTGCTAGGTAGAGAGACGCTGCCTGAGGATGGGCGCAAGTCCGAAAACTCGGGAGACAAAATCTCTGGCCCTGTTGACCAACCCAGATTGGATCATACATCAAGTAAATAAATAAGTAACCAAGTGCATCCCTCTGCAGGGAAACCTGGCTTATATCTCTCACGCAAGCCCCACATTGAGTTTTGCAGAAACGGGGTTTATCTACTTATTAAATTTCTCGGCTGCCCGTCATCCTAAAGAGAAATCGAAAAAGAGCTAACAATTTTTTAAACTGTGCAAATGAAAACTTTTTTAAACCGTGCCAAAAAACTATTGCCCCAGAGGTCTCCCAAAAAAATATATTTTTTTTCTGACGTAACCCTGGTCTTGCCACACACCAAGGGCACGCTGGTCAGTGTCTGTGTGTGTGTGTGTTTGCGTGTGTGTTTTGGCTAACGGATGACTTCAGGCTGCAGCCAAAACTTATCAATTTAGGAGCACGGCTGACATAATTTAATATTGGCCGCGCTCCACCGATCCGAGATTTAACCAGCTGAGGTGAATGCCTTAACTGACATAACCCAGAAGCCGTGTTTATCTTGTCGGGCGGCCCGCGGCTTATCGCAAATGCAGGTAGCATTGTTTACCACTGCTTAACCATGATTAGGCACCACGGTGACTCAGCAGTTAAAGATGATGGCTTATCGCAGGGGTTCTTAACCTGTGGGCCGCGACCCACTAGTGGGCCACAAGGGGTTTGCAACTGGGCCATGGAAACGGCCAGCGAGCACACTCTCGCATCCTCACTTGCGCAAATGCTAAAGTCAGTCTTGAATTTATGTTTACCCACAAAGAAATAAAGGTAAATATAAATTGTCGGTAAATATAAATTCAACACAAAAATAGTTTGTCGCAAAAGCGACTGCCTGCGAAGGCCCCTGGATTGAGGGTGAAAGGCGAAAAGAGTATGCTCTGTCCCATATTTGGGTAGATCAGGTTGCCCTGATAAAAAAACAATCTCTTTCCTGGTATAGCAGACAAAGCGAGGAGAACCCCTGGCTTAGAGGTTGATACATTTACCTCACGAGTGGGATTCAGCTGGTTCGCCCAAACTGGACGTTAATTTTGCATCCAGTTTGGCGAAGTGGTAGTTCTGGAAATTGGCTGGCCCCACCCGCCCCGCCCCGCCCCTCCCAGGAGTCCTCACGCGGCCTTTTGTGAATCGCAGGGAAGTTCAGGGCCCGTGCGGAGGCTCGGGGAGGGTGAAAAATAGGCCTCCTGGAGGCTCGAGGAAAGCCTCTGGAGCCCAGGGAGAGGGAAAATGCTCCCCGCAACCCGTTTTCGCTCCGAGGGTGGTGCAGGAGGCTGACTAAGCCACGCCCACCATGGCCACACCCACCCAGCAACCGGGCAGAGAACTGGTTGTTAAATTATTTGAACCCACCAGTGGTGGGTTGCCCCCGGTTCGGACCGGTTCTATACAACCGGTAGTAAAACCGGCAGGCGGCTCCGCCCGCTGACCCTAACGTCATTAGAAGCGATCTTCGCATCCGCAGAAGGAAGACGTGTGCGAGAGTGAAACGAGTGCACGAGCACAATCCCATTGCAAAGGTAAGTAGAACCCACCCCAATCTACCTAATATATGAGTAGCCCGGGTTCGAATCCCAGAAGGGTATGGCTAGCTGACAAGAACTAAATAGCTTGAAATAGATCTTTACTAGTCTCCCTTTATTTCTTTCTCAGTAAATATAAATTTAATACCAAAATAGTTTGATGCGAAAGCAACTCCCTTGCGAAGGCCCCTGGATTGGGGCTGAAAGGCGGTAATTCCCATAATTGGGTAGACCAGGTTGCCCTGATAGACCGGTCTGACCAGAGAAAATCTAAATTCAGTGGGGAAACCCAAGTTCACTTAACAACCATGCGACTAACTGAACAATTGCAGTGATTCACTTAACAACGGTGGCCAGGAAGGTCGTAAAACGGGTCAAAACTCACTTAACAACTATCTCACTTAGTAACCGAGATGTTGGGCTCAATTGTGGTCGTATGTCGAGGACTACCTGTCTTCAGGCCATTTAAAAATCTCTCCTCCTTCGTTCCTCTCCCTTTGCCAACTCCGAGGCTCGCAATGTTTGTGGATTTTGAAAACCCTGCTCGTTTTTATTTTTCATTTTTTAAAAAAACAACGTTCCAGATAAATCTGCAGATACACGAAAGATGACTCAAGCTGTGAAGAAACGGTGATGAAAGTTGGGTGATTTGGGAACTGGCAAGACGTTGACACCCAAATTCAGAGTGAGGTTTGCATCAAGACATTCCCAATCTGATAGAATAGGACACCTATTTCTCCACCTATGCAACCTGAACGTGGGTGGAATTCTGGGAGTTGAAGTCCACCATTTTCAAGTTCTCAGGTTGGCTGGATGAAGGATTCTGGGAGTTGAAGTCCACCATGTTCAAATTCTCAGGTTGGCTGGCTGAAGGATTCTGGGAGTTTTAAGTCCACCATTTTCAAGTTCTCTAGGTTGGCTGGCTGAAGGATTCTGGGAGTTGAAGTCCACCATTTTCAAGTTGTCATGGTTGGCTGGCTGAAGGATTCTGGGAGTTGAAGTCCACCATTTTCAAGTTCTCTAGGTTGGTGGCTGAAGGATTCTGGTTTGCTTGAAACATTTTTTTAAAAAAAGAAATTATGGGCTATAGGTTCGATGATTACGTAGAAAAAATAGTAGATGATAGGAAAATAAAAGTAATGTAATCTTAAAATAGGAGGTCAATTTCAAGTTATTACTGTTGTAAAAAAAAGTCATTTCTTTGTATTTCTTTTTCTTTCAATAGTTGGTTTTCTATCTTTCCTTTTTCTTCCTTATATTCATTATCAGTCCTTTCTTTTGTGTTACCTATTGATTAGTTTCTGTTAACTTTTTATCTTTTTAGTGTAAAGAAAAATTTAACAAAGCTGTCTGATATTTTTTAAAAAAGGAAAATCTCCCCTTTTCAGTTACAATCGAAGGAAACTTGCTTCCCCTTGGGAGATGGTCCGGTTGCTGAATTTATTTATTTTTATTTATTAAATTTTCATACCGCCCGTCCCTCTCCCCTCCAAGGGGAAATTAGAATTAAACCAACCAGTTTCCTTCTCAAGAAATCCTGCTCAAAAGGATTCCTGTGGGAATCTTCTTTGGGGGAAAAAAAATAATGCAATTTTTGGCAGCCGGCAACAATTCTGCCTTTCATCACATTGGCATTGCGGGGTTTGTTCCAGACACCCAAGATCTTAAGACAAGCAGGGAAAAACAAGCCAGACCAAGATAATTCTGGAAAATTATTCTCCACAATCCAGGAAATTCAACCTCGATGCCTTGATTTTATGCCAGATTAACTCCTGGCAGGCTTGGTTTCCCAGGTAAATGACAGGTGAGGCAAAGGTGAGTGTTTTTGGACGCAGACATGCTTCAACGGGTCAGCTGAAGCCTCCGCGGGCAATTTTTTGCACAAGACCTAAACTTGGTTTGAACATTTTTCACGACCGTTGCAGCATCCCCCGTGTGGTCATGTGATCAAGATTCGGATATTTGGCGACTTGACTTGTACTTACGACGGTCACAGTGTCCCAGGGTGCTGTGATCCCCTTTTGCGACCTTCTGATAAGCCAAGTCAACGGAGAAGCCAGATTCACTTAACAACTGTGTGACTCACTTAACGACTGCAGTGATTCCCTTAACAACCGTGGCAAGAAAGGTCGTAAAATGGGGCAAGCCACACTTAAGAATGGTCTCGTTTAGCAAATGGAGGTTTTGGGCTCGATGGCGGTCGTAAGTCGAGGACTTCCTGTATTGCACGGATTTAGATCATTGTTTCGTTCAGAAACCAGGTTAAAGGGAGGCCTGTGAGCTCAGCCTGGGTGTTGCATGTGGGTTTCTGCTCCCCATCCTTGAGATCTGAGGATTTTGGGATTAAATGTGCACTAGGTTGCATTCAGAACGATCAGGCCTCTGTGTGTACATTCATTTTTTGTCTTTCTTTATAATATTTATATCTCGTATGTTCATTAGTCCATCCAAAGATCACCTTCAAGGCAGATTTGCATGCCTAAAATTCTGCCTAGGATTATTTATTTATTTATATATAATTTACATCCTCTCTTCATTGTTTTTATAAACTACTTAAAGTGGTAAACATATGTAATACTCCTTCCCCTTCCCATTTTCCCCACAACAACAATCCTGTGAGGTGGGTTGGCCTGAGAGGGAGGGAGTGGCCCAAAGTCACTAAGTCAATTTTCGTGCCTAAGGCAAGACTAGAACTCACCATCACCTGGAGATTAGCCCAAAGTTACCCAACCAGCTTTCATACTTAAGGCGGAACCAAAACCCGCCATTTCCTGGTGATGGGCCCAGAGTCACCCAGCTAGCGTTCATGCCTAAGGTGGGACTAGAACTCCCAGTCTCCTGGTGATCGGCCCAAAGTCACCCAACTGGTTTTCATGGCTAAGATGGAACTAGAACTCACCGTCTCCTGTTGATTGGCTCAAAGTCACCCAACTGGTTTTCATGGCTAAGATAGAACTAGAACTCACCATCTCCTGGTGATTGGCCCAAAGTCACCCAGCTGGTTTTCATGGCTAAGATGGAACTAGAACTCACAGCTTCCTGATGGATCATTTTCACTGCCAAAAAACCCCTCCTTATTTCCAGGTTGAATCTCTCTTTTCCTGGCACCCTTGCACTACCATCCCATGTGCCCGTTCCGGGATTACGAAGTGTGCAAGTGCTTGTGACCACTTTCATGCCGACTTTTCTCATCGAAATATGGAAAACGACAGGGTGGAAGGGAGAAAACGCGTGGCAATTAATCTGGGGGGCTCTATATTCTGCATTTCCGAAGGCTGCGAGTGTGCCAAAGCACACCCAAGTGTGCAAAACCCCCTCACACCCACCCAGAGGCTCCTTGTTTCTTAGCCCAGAATGAAAAGTGCAAAGTGTTTTGGAGAAGAGGACCGGAATTTAGCACAGGGCCACCTTTGAAAAAGGGGCTGTGGTTTTTTTCGCACATTTACACCCACAAAACTCCCAACGCCCTTTCTCTCCTAACCAGCTCTCCTTAACGCACACTTTCCTCTGCTCTCAAGTGTCAGTGTGTTATTTACACCAGCAAGGCAGCATCTGGCAGTGTCAGAAATCTTCCCACAGGCGGCAACAAATGAATTTAAAATATAATGTAGGCAGTCCTGGATTTACGACCACAACTCAACTCAAAATCTTCCATTTCTACATGAGACAGGTTTTAAGTGTGTTTGACCCCCGTTTGGTGACCTTTCTTGCCACGGTTGTTAAGTGAATCACTGAAGTTGTTAAATTAGTAAAACCGTTCTTAAGTGAATCACTGCGATTGTTAGTTTAGTAACAGGGTTGTTAAGTGAAACTGGCTTTCCCATTTACTTTGCCTGTCAGAAGATGGCGAAAGGTGACCCCAGGACACTGCAACGGTCATAAGTACGAGTCAGTCACCAAGCGTCCAAATTCTGATCACTTGACAAACGGGGATGCTGCAACGGTCATAAGTGTGAAAACTGTCGCTTATTTCAGTGCCGTTGTTTTTTTAGTCGCTAACAAACTGCTGTACGTCGAGGTGGTGGTACAGGTAGTCCTCGACTTATGGCCACCATTGAGCTCCAAAATTTATGTTGGTAAGTGACACATTTGTTACCTGAGTTTTGACCCCTTTTACGATTTTTTCTTGCCGCGGTTGTTAAGTGAGTCACTGCGGTTCTTAAGCTGGTCACATGGTTGTTAAGTGAATCTTTTTAATGTCTTTTTATAATGATTTTTTAAATGTATTGTGAGCCGCCCTGAGTCTTCGGAGAGGGGCGGCATATAAATTTAATTAATTAAATCTGGCTTTCCCGTTGACTTTGCTTGTCAGAAAGGGGATCCTGCGACCCTGAGACTCTGTGACCATCATAAATATGAGCCAGTTGCCAAGGGGCCGAATTTTGATCCCGCGACCACGGGTGCGAAGGCTGCAAATGGTCGCCGAGTGTGGAAAACGGTCAAAAGTCACTTGTTCGGTGCCGTTGTATCTTGGAACGGTCACTAAACGAACTTTCATAAGTGGAGGACTATCTGTAAGAATAAAAGACCAGCAGTTGGGGGCAGTTCCATAAAATTGCATTCACAGAGAAAGAGTACACACACACACACACACACACACAACTTGCTGCAAATTTTTTGATGGCGCCAGCTATCCTGGCCTGTTTACCCTGCCATGTTCCCTGTGTCCAAGCCATGGTCCCCTTGGGAACAGTTAATCCCTGGAGTCGTTGACGTGGGGGGCAGGGGGGGGTTTCCTTGTTTTCCCAAAGAAGGGCCCACCCAAAAATCTTTGCCCGGGAAAGGCAACAACCCAAGGTGAGAATTAGGGGGGGGGGGTGTGATTCCAGGACAACCCCGTCCCGTGTCCATTTCCCGCAGTGGCGTCACCCTGCCTCGCACAACGGGCAAAACACTTTGCTTGCTCAACCGCTTTGCTTCGCTGGGGACTCCTGACCTGGTTTTCAAAGGTTGGGGTTGTTAGGAGGACACCCCCCCTTTATTTATAACCCGGGGGCGGGGGTTTGGAGGAGGGAGACATTTGGGCTGGCCCACTGCCCTCGATCCTGTCACCGCAGCTGAAGGATGGGGTGGCAGCTGGAGGTTTATTTGCAGACGGTGCACCCGGGGGCAGAGAGAGAGAGGCTTGCCTAGCGAAGATGTCTGGTGCGTCTAGAAATTGGGGATGGGGTGAGGGTGGGGTAGAAAGTTTAGGGCCAGGGTCCTTCAGACAAGAAGTTCTAAATGTCCAACACTGGAAGTTTTTAAGAAGAGCTTGGATAACCATTTGTCTGAAGTGGTGTAGGGTTTCCTTCTGAAGCAGGGGGTTGGACTAGAAGACCTCCAAGGTCCCTCCCAACTCTGTTGTTCTATTCTATTCTATTCTATTCTATTCTATTCTATTCTATTCTATTCTATTCTATTCTATTCTATTCT
>WNWU01020176.1:0-13683 GCA_012654045.1 Ptyas mucosa
TATTCTATTCTATTCTATTCTATTCTATTCTATTCTATTCTATTCCATATTTTCTATTCTATTCTATTCTATTCTATTCTATTCTATTCCGTATTTTCTATTCTATTCTATTCTATTCTATTCTACTCTACTCTACTCTACTCTACTTCACTCCACTCCACTCCACTCCATTCCATTCCATTCCATTCCATTCCATATTTTCTATTCTATTCTATTCTATTCTATTCTATTCTATTCTATTCTATTCTATTCTATTCTATTCTATTCTATTCTATTCTATTCCAATTCCATTCCATTCCATTCTACTCTAATTCCATTCTATTCTATTTCCATTCCATTGCATTCTTATCTGCAAGGCATGATGATGGCTACTAAAAAGGATGGGTCTAAAGGAGAACTGGGATACTTTGAGGGTATCTCTTGAGGTTCTCCTGAAGCCTTCGAGGCACCTCTAGGTTTGGTGTCGGCAGGAGGTCAGTCGATTGCCTCTAGCCCCGTAGCCCGAGAAGACCCTTACCGAGCAGTATCGGCGTCGAAGGACGAGACCAGCGGATTGAGGTGCCGATATCGGTTGATAAAGGCGTCTTTGTTGACTTCCCAAATCTCTCGGTAGACGTCCCAGGTCTTCAGGTAGGCCTGGAGGAGGGCGGCGTTATTCTGCATGCCATTGCTGATCTGAGTCTGGATTTTCTTGATGTCTTCATCCCGCTCTGAAGGACGAAGGAACGCCTAGTTACCCAGGACTTCTCGAGACTCCGCACCAATTACCCCGCACAGTCAGTAGGACTCGGGGAGATCCTACGCCCGGGATGGCAAATCTATGGCACACGCGCCACTCCTAGAGAGGCTCTGGAGGTTGGGGACAGCAAAAATCGTCACTTTCTGTCCAACCGGGAGTTGGGAAATGGGCAGCTTCAGGCCTCCGGAGGGGCTCCGAGGGGGTGGGGAAGGCTTTTTTGGCCCTCCCCAGATGCACAGAGAGGATCTGGGCCCTATCTAACAAAATGAAATTCAACGTAGAGAAAAGCCAAGTCTTAGATTTAGGCAAGAAAAACCACAAGTACACATATAGTCTGGGTGAAACCTGGCTTAACAGGAGTCAGTATGAGAGGGATCTTGGACAGTGGTGAAATCTAAAATTTGTTACTACCGGTTCTGTGGGCGTGGCTTGGTGGGGGGCGGGGTTAATGTGACTGGGTGGGCGTGGCCATTTTTTTTTTAACTTTCAAAACCATTTTTTCTACAACCTCTTTGGGGAAGAGGCTGTAAAAAAATGCTTTCAAAAGGCTCTGACGATCCCAGCTGAGTTGCCTGATCCTCAGAGGCATTTAAAAGAAAAGGAAAAAAAACTCTGCCGATCAGGCAACTCAGCTGGGATCATCAGCTGACGATACCTTTGACGATCCCAGCTGAGCCGCGCGATCATCAGAGGCTTTTTTAAAATTTATTTATTTATTTATTTATTCGGCTTATATGCCACCCTATCTCACAACGGACTCAGGGCGGCTCACGATAATAAAAACAAAGCCACATTATAAAATAAAGTCTAAAAATTTAAAAGATTTAAAATTAACCCTTAAAACCCCATTATCAGTCCAGGTCAAGGGATTTAAACAGCCAAGTTTTTAATTCACGGCGGAAGGTGCGAAGGTCAGGCGCTAATCGGGGTTCCAAGGGAAGTTGATTCCAGAGGGATCAACTTTTAAAAGCATTTTTTCGAAGAGGTTGTAGAAAAAAAATGCTTTTAAAAATTAAGAGAAAAAGCCTCTGATGATTGTGCGGCTCAGCTGGGCATGGGGTGAGGGGGGAGCAGGGATTTTTGCTACCAGTTCTCCGAACCACCCGCCTCCATCGCTACCGGATCGGGCGATCCAGTCTGAACCGGGAGCATTTCACCCCTGATCTTGGAGTCTTAGTGGACAACCAGCTAAATAGGAGCCAGCCGTTTGCGGCGGTGGCCCAAAAAGCCAATGCAATCCTAAACTGCATTAACAGAGGGATACAATCAAGATCAAGGGAGGTACTAATACCACTCTACAAAGCCTTAGTAAAACCACACCTAGATAAAAAAGACGCTGAGACTCTAGAAAGGGTGCAGAGAAGAGCAACCAAGAGGACGAGGGGACTGGAGACTAAAACATACGATGAACGGTTGCAGGAACTGGGCCTGGCTAGTAGTGAAGAGAAGGACCAGGGGAGACATGTTAGTCTTCCAATATTTGAGGGGCTGCCACAGAGAGGGGGGGGGGGGGGGGGATTCCAGCTATTTTCCAAAGCCCCTGAAGGCCAGACAAGGAATAACGGATGGAAACTGACCAAGGAGAGATTCAACCTGGAAATAAGGAGACATTTTCTGACAGGGAGAACAATCCACCCATGGAACAGAAGTTGCCTTCGGAAGTTGTGGGAGCTTCATCCCTGGAGGCTTTCAAGAAGAGACTGGACTACCATCTGTCAGAAATGATGTAGGGTCTCCTGCTTGGGTGGGAGGGGGGGTTGGACTAGATGACCTCCAAGGTCCCTTCCAACTCTTTTTAATCTGTAATCTGAACCCCAACAGACCTTGGTGGAATGGGGACAAGCGGCCCACCTAAGGAGGGTACCTTACCCACGAGGACAGAAATGGGGTCGCGGGCAAACTTCCGCCGGACGAGGATCTCCGGAAGATGCCGGAAGACGGTGATGCTGGAGATCAGGTGGCTGCTGATGTCATTGACCATGCTTGCCAGCTGGAGAAGCGAAGGGGAGAACTCCACCTAGGAGAGCAGAAACCAGCCAGGGAGTCAACAACGGTCAACAAGGGGACCTCAAGGTCAACCAAGAAACAAGGCGAGGCCGTGAGGAAAAAAAATCGATTAAATCTGGGGTCTCCAGACCCACAACTCTGTTAGAGTCGAAAGGGCGGCTGCTGAGGACAGGACCACAAGCTCAGGAGAAGGTGGACCCGTTTTCAGGTTCTTCAAAGGAGCTTGGCACGTCCTTTAATTCTGTAAACAAGCAGAGGTCTAACCTACATTCAGGAGGAGAAAGGTTGCTCTTAGATGTGAGAAGGCCTCCAGGGCTCACCTGGGGAGTCTGCCCAGGAGAGTTGTCCTGCAGAATGACCTTCACCCGGAAGAGCGGGTTGGGGCTGGTCTTGCCATCGCCGTTGATGGCCCTGGAGAGCTCCATCAGGGACCACTTGACGTTCAGCCGCAGGGCGTCCTCCATCATCCGGTTCATCCTGACCGTGTAGTTGAACCAGTGCTGTTGGACCTGATGGAGAAGAGTCGGGGAAGAGGGGGATGGATGGGTTGGCATCAGGAAAGGTCCACCGGGAATCTGCAGAAGAAGGCCTCGGCCAGCCCACTGAGGTGAGGAGGAGAAAGCCTTCCTCAGCCTTCCTAAGTGGGCCTTCAACATCCACGGCAAAGGCAGCCGCTGGACATCACCAGATCAAGGGACGATGTAGCCTCTCCAGTCACACAGGGCCTTCACTCAAACGCCAGGGGGCACCACCCCACCATTCCAGCGGATATCCAACCACCAATTTTCAGTTGCTCCTAAATTCTGAATCTTGGGATTCTATACCACACAAGACATACGCGAAAAAGAGGAGAAGGCTGAAGAACATGAGGCAGACCCAGAAGAAGATGGAGAGACAGCATCGAAGACACATCAAAGAAGGGGAAGGGGAAGGAGAAGAAGAAGCAGGAGGAGGAGGAACAAGGAGGAGGAAGAGAAGCAGAAGGAGAAGGAGAACAAGCAGAAGGAAAAAAAGGGAGAAGAAGGAGAAGAGGGAGGAGGAGGAGGAGGAGGAGAAGCAGAAGCAGAAGGAGAAGAGGGAGAAGCAGAAGGAAAAAAAGGGAGAAGAAGGAGGAGGAGGAGGAAAAGGAGAAGAAGGAAAAGAAGGAGGAGGAGGAGAAGAAGGAGAAGCAGAAGGAAAAAGGGAGAAGAAGAAGGAGAAGAGGGAGAAGGAGGAGGAGGAGAAGGAGGAGGAGGAGTAAGGGGGAGGAGGAGGAGGAAGAAGAAGGAGGAGGAGAAGGAGAAGGAGAGGGAGGAGAAGAAGCAGAAGAAGCAGGAGGAGAAGAGGGAGGAGGAGGAGAAGAGGAAGAAGAAAGAGAAACAAGGGGAAGGAGAAGAAGGAGAAGAGGGAAAGGAGAAGAAGCAGCAAGAGGAAGAAGAAGGAGGAGGAGGAGCAGAAGGGGAAAGAGAAGGAGAAGGAGAAGGAGAAGGAGAAGAAGAAGAAGAAGGAGAAGGAGAAGAAGGAGGAGAAGGAGAAGAAGGAAAAGAAGAAGGAAAAGAAGAAGGAGGAGGAAGAGGAGAAGGAGAAGCAGAAGGAAAAAAAGGGAGAAGAAGAAGGAGAAGAGGGAGAAGGAGGAGGAGGAGAAGGAGGAGGAGGAGGACAAGCAGAAGCAGGAGGAGAAGAGGGAGGAGGAGGAGGAGGAGGAAGAAGAAGAAGAAGAAGGAGAAGGAGAAGGAGAAGGAGAAGGAGAAGGAGAGGGAGAGAGAGAGGGAGAGGGAGAGGGAGAGGGAGAGGGAGAGGGAGGAGAAGAAGCAGAAGAAGCAGAAAGAAGCAGGAGGAGGAGAAGAGGAAGAAGAAAGAGAAACAAAGAGAAGGAGAAGAAGGAGAAGAAGGAGAAGAAGGAGAAGAAGGGAAAGGAGAAGAAGCAGCAGGAGGAGGAAGAAGAAGAAGGAGGAGAAGGAGAAGGAGGAGGAGGAGGAGAAGAATTAATAATTTCTGAAAGCATCAAACAGGGGTTCGGCCCTGTGTCCTTCAAGCATGCCGCTCATGAAGATCTCCCTGGCCAACAGCTACTCGCCGGCCCTCCTCACCTCCGACCCATCGTTCTTGAAGACCTCGTACGTCTGCCGCATGATGGCGACGCTGCCTTCGTGGAAGGTGACCAGCTTCTTCTGCACCGTGTCCCGGTGGTCTTTCTGGTCCTCTTCAAACTCCAGGTCGTTGTAGACCCGCTTCCCAGTGATCCGGACCAACAGAGCCTCACTCATCTGCTGGGCCCGGCGAGCAATGGCCAAGGTGGCTGCTTTGTATTCGTTCACAATGTTCTGGACCTGTGGGAAGAGGGAGGACATCAGGAGAGAAGATGGGAGAAGAGCCACAGATGTTGGGAAGAGGTGGCTCCTAGTGGGCCTGGAGGACCACACTCAGAATGGCAAGAGGAGACGACACAGCCGTCCCAAGAGACCGGAAGGGATCTCAAGGGCATTGTTGTGGCCCGCCAGCTGCCAGCGGAGCTGGCGGTAGACTCGGACGATGAGGAGATGGGGAGGAACTTGGGTCAGTGCTGGAGTCTGATGGATGCTCTGCGTCGGACGCAAAGATAGAGCCAGGGCCGTCCGACATTTCCCAGCCACCGGAGAGGCAGCTCCCTTCGGAAACAGAGATGAGTGAGGAGGAAGAACGGCTGGGGCCTGTTCCAGATGCACGTGGTAGGCGCAGAGCAGTTAGGAGAGGGGAGCAACGGAGGACAAGGAGTCGACTCGGGAAGCAAAGAACACACGGATGCTGAACGGTCCCTCCCTGGCTGGGGAAATAAACAGGAGGAAAGGGGAGTGGTGGTCATAGGAGACAACCGTTCGTATTTCTGGAGATTTTGCTCACGGCGTTTCGTGCCACAAGGACTATTTGCCAGAACTTCGGCCTGTTACTACAGTTAACTCCTTGCCTGGGCTTTTCAATGGGTGGATGCTATTAATTCACAAGAGGTGTTTTTTTTTTCGTGACCAGGAGTCTGTTTCTTGCTTCTGCTAAGGCTGGGTCAGAACAAGGATCTCCTCTGTCTTGGAGGACACAGTCAGAGGAGCAGGAGGTGGCTTTGGCCCCAAGTGGTGGCTGATAGTTACCAAAGAGGGCAACCAAGGTAGAAGTGAAGCCCACTTGAAGATAGGCAAGAGAAGGCTAATGCCACCATTTCCACAATAAGGAGACCGAGGTATTCGTTGCCGGAGCAGAACCTCAGAAGAAGAGAAACCCTACCCTGATGTCCTCCATCTTTCACAATCCTCCTGTGCCGAGTGGGACAAAGCAACTGGGAGCGGGGCAGATCTGCTACACAGTGAGTTATGGGCCTCGGGATGTCAACCCTCATTTTTGGTGTCTCTCAAGGCATCCTGGGGGCCCAAGGAGCTCTCGTCCTGACCTTGCTGGCATGGAGACGACACTCCGAGATGAAGACCGTGCTGGCTCCCTTGAGGGACCAGTGGAGCTTCTTGAGGCCAGGTTGGATCTTCCGGTCCAGGTAGCGGATGCGTTCCCGGAAGAGGCCCCTCTCCTCGGCGGACAGCATGCCGATGATCCTGTGTGTGTACCCAACGAAGGGTGGAAGGTGTTAAGATGCAGCTCTTCCTTTCCCCAAGACGGGGAAAGGAGCCAAATTGTGACGCATTCCAGGCCTTGCCGTCAAAATACATTATGCAGCAGGCAGCCTTCCGGCCAGATGTTCCTCGTTTCCATAAATCACTCCCATCCCTGGTTCTGGCAGAGAGAGGCCTGATGGAGATGGCTCAGCCTCTCGGAGCTTTGGGTTTCCTTAAGGACAACCGGCAAATTTTGCCCAACCCCAAACCATAACAGATCTTTAAAGCAACTTGAAGAGGACTTCAACTCCCAGAATTCCCCAGCCGGCATGGTTGAAGTCCACCCATTTTAAGCGTGGAATTCTGGGAGTTGGTCCACCTGTCTTAAGCATGGAATTTTAGGAGGTGAAGTCCACCCATTTTAATCCTGGAATTCCGGGTGCTGAAGCCCACCTATCTTAAGTGTGGAATTCTGGGAGATGAAATCCACCCATCTTAAGTGTGGCATTCTGGGAATTGAAGTCCACCCATTTTAAACGTAGAATTCTGGGAAATGAAGTCCACCCATTTTAAACGTGAAATTCTGGGAAATGAAATCCACCCATCTTAAATGTGGAATTCTGGGAGATGAAATCCACCCGTCTTAACCATGGAATTCTGGGAGATGAAACCAGACATAAGCGTGGAATTCTGGCAGGTGGCACATCTATCTTAAACGTGGAATTCTGGGAGTTGAAGTCCATCCACTTAAGCATGGAATTCTGGGAGATGAAATCCACCCGTTTTAAACGTGGAATTCTGGGAAATGAAGTCCACCCATTTTAAGCGTGGAATTCTGGGAGTTGAAGTTCACCCATGTTAAACGTGGAATTCTGGGAAATGAAGTCCACCCATTTTAAGCATGGAATTCTGGGAGTTGAAGTTCACCCAGGTTAAACGTGGAATTCTGGGAGATGAAATCCACCCATCTTAAATGTGGAATTCTGGGAAATGATCCACCCATTTTAAACATGGAATTCTGGGAGATAAAATCCACCTATCTTAAATGTGGAATTCTGGGAGATGAAATCAATCCACCCATCTTACACGTGGAATTCTGGGAGTTGAAGTCCTCCTATCTTAAAGATGAAATTCTGGGAGTTAAAGTCCACGTGTCTTAAAGTGCCCGACACTGAGAAACCCTATCCTGAGACCCTCCATCCTTCCATCTTCCCTGCCCTGGTGGCATGTTGGCCTACAGACCCATTACTCCCCGCACCCCCCCCCCGGCCCACCCTAACCCATGTTGGATATGGACGATGGTATCAGTAATCCCCAGGAAGACCGAATCCCCAGGCCCGTGTCCATCCTTCCTGAGAGGAATCTGCAAATTGGACAAATATAGACCGCCGCATCCTGCCCGGCTCCCTCCCTCCCTCCCTCCCACCCACCCGCCCCATTAACTTCCCAGCGCAAAAAACACAAGCTTCGCACACATGTGTGTCGTGACAAAAAGCACAGCTGCCAAGAGAAAGCTCGTTGCGAGCCGCGCTTCCTCGGCAGAGCCAATGCCTCGCCTGGCGCTCCAGAAAGAAAAGGAAAAACAGTGACCCTCCTTGCCAAGCCCACCTCCACAAGGAACCTCTCGAGGGGGCTCAACTGAAATGACTTCTCCACCTCATGGCCTCTCCTGCAGGAAGACGTTCTTCAGTCCCTCGACAACCCCCCGAGTCTCCGATCCGATTTTGGGATCACAGGTCCTTCTTCTGGGCCTCCTGGGGTTGGACTAGAAGACCTCTAAGCTCCCTTCCAATCCCGCCCACCAACAGTGGTTGGTTGGTAGCCCGGATTGTCTCCGCTACGCCAACCGATCTGACGTCTTTCGCCCGGAAGGAAGCGCGCCAGTCTCGTCGGCAAGCGAATCGCCACCGGAAGACCGCTGTTAAGCGAGTCTGGGATTCTCACCGGTCGCCAAAAGGGGCATCGCATGTCCCCAGGGACGTTGCGACCGTCATAAACAGGAGACAGTCTGGATTTGAGGATTTGAGGAAGGTCTTCTCCACCAAAGCTAGACTAGAGGCCGTGAGGGGTCACCGCTAGGCGGGCATCCCCCCATTTGGACTCAAAACATTTCTGACCCTGCATCAAACAAACATCAGCTTTTCGACAGGACATCCTGGCTTCTACATCTGGAGGACCCAGACTTCAAATCTGGGGGCATAGGAATGAGAAGAGGGCAGCCCTGGCTTACCTTTTCCTCAGATACCTGAGGCAAGGGGCTTCAGAGAGAACAACAGAAGAACCGGAGGGGACCTCGGAGGTCTTCTAGTCCAACCCCCTGCCCAAGCAGGATACCCTATATACCATTTCAGACAAATGGCTGTCCGGTCTCTTCTTCAAAACCTCCGGTGATGGAGCAACCCACAATTTCCGGTGGCGAGTTGTTCCACGGGTTAATTGTCCTCACTGTCAGGAAATTCCTCCTTAGTTCTAAGTTGCTTCTCTCCTTGATTAGTTTCCATCCGTTGCTTCTTGTCCTGCCTTCGGGTGCTTTGGAGAATAGGTGGACTCCCTCTTCTTTGGGGCAGCCCCTCAAATATTGGAACTCTGCTATCATGTCCCCCCCCCCGATCCTTCAATCAGAATAACAGAATAACGGAAGGGACCTTGGAGGTCTTCTAGTCCAACCCCCTGCTCAGGCAGGAGACCCCAGACCAGTGATGGATAACCATTTTGCCATCGCGTGCCAACAGCGGGGGGAGCACGGAGGGGGGGGGTCTCGCACGCATGTGCTCACACCCATAATTCTATGTACACACACACACCCCGCTTTTGGCATGATGGCCTGGTGGGCCTCGTAGGCCCGTTTTTCGCCCTCCCCAGGCTCCAGAGGCTATCTAGGAGCCTGGGGAGGACAAAAACGGCCTTCCCCACCCCCCTGGAGACCCCTCAGAGGCCGGAAATAGCCCGTTTGCCGACTTCCGGTGGGACCAAAAGGCCCATTTTTCACCCTCCCCAGGCTCCAGAGCCTTTCTAGGAGCCTGGGGAGGACAAAAACGGCCTTCCCCCCCTTCCTGGGGACCCCTCAGAGGCCGGAAATGGCCCGTTTGCTGACTTCCGGTGGGATCAAAAGGCCCGTTTTTCACTCTCCCCAGGCTACAGAGCCTTTCTAGGAGCCTGGGGAGGGCGAAAACGGCTTTTCCCACCTGCCCGGTGGCCGGAAACGGCCTGTTTCCTGACTTCCGGTGGCCCCAGAAGGCCCGAAACACCTGCGTGCCGGAGCTGAGCTCGCAGGCCCACCAATATGCCTGACAGGAGAATGGGGAATCCTGTCAGAGCTGAAGAAGCTTCTTGGATGAGAAGCGAAATGTCTTCAAAAGAAAAGAAAAAAAAAAACAAAACAAGGAAGTCCAGTTGTCCAAAAGCACCTTTGGGACAACCGTGACCTGGATGGCTTAGAATCTCTACGGACTTCTGGTGGCAAGGCGTTCCACTGGATCAGCACCTTGGCCTCAAGGGGCAAGTCCTACCTGCTTGCAGGAGGACGGTGCAAAAGGTTGCCATGTTGATTGGTTGTGAAGCTGAGGTAGATGTCTACCCTCCCACAGGATCAGGCAGGGATTACAGACCCCATAACAGCTCTGCCGAAATCGAAAGGAGGCCGTGAGGACTTTCCAAACTTCGTGGGATACGAAGCTACTCACCTGTTGTAGTCTCGGACCACCAGCAGAAGGTTCTCCCTCAAGTTCCTCAGGTCCTCCCTCCGTTCGTACACCTCCACCACGTAATGTGGGATCTCAAAGAGCACCCTCTCCCAGTAGTGGATTTCCACGAATAATTTTAGCAGGTGCCTGGAGAAGGAAGAAGGAGAAAGAGAAGGCAAAAGGGAAGGAGAAGGAGGAAGAAGGAGAAAGAGAAGGAGAAGCAGAAGGAGAAGAGGGAGAAGAAGGAGAAAGAGAAGCAGAAGGAGAAGAGGGAGGAGAAGGAAGAAGGAAGAAGGGGAAGGGGAAGGAGGAGAAAGAGAAGGAGGAGAAGGAGAAAGAGAAGGAGGAGGAGAAGAAGGGGAAGGGGAAGGAGAAAGAAGGAGAAAGAGAAGAAGGAGAAAGAGAAGGAGAAGAAGGAAGAAGGAGAAAGAGAAGGAGAAGCAGAAGCAGAAAGAGAAGAGGGAGAAGAAGGAGAAAGAGAAGCAGAAGGAGAAGAGGGAGGAGAAGGAAGAAGGAAGAAGGGGAAGGAGGAGAAAGAGAAGAAGAAGAAAGAGAAGGAGAAGCAGAAGGAGAAGAAGGAGGAGAAGGAGGAGGAGAAGGGGAAGGGGAAGGAGGAAGGAGGAGAAAGAGAAGAAAGAGAAGGAGGAGGAAGGAGAAAGAGAAGAAGAAAGAGAAGGAGAAGGAGGAGCAGAAGGAGGAAGGAAAAGGAGGAGGAGAAAGAGAAGGAGAAGGAAGAAGGAAGAGAAGAAGGAAGAGAAGGAGGAAGAAGGAGAAGGAGAAAGATGAAAGAGAAGGAAGAGGAAGAAGGAGAAGGAGAAGGAGAAGCAGAAGGAGAAGAGGGAGAAGAAGGAGAAGAAGAAGCAGAAGGAGAAGAGGGAGGAGAAGGAGGAGAAGAAGAAGAAGAAGGAGAAGGGGAAGGAGAAAGAGAAGGAGAAAGAGAAGAAGGAGAAGGAGGAGAAGAAGAAGAAGAAGAAAGGAGGAGGAAAAGGAGAAGGAGAAGGAAGAAGGGGAAAGAGAAGGGGAAGGGGAAGGAGAAGGAGACAGAAGAAGGAGAAAGAAGGAGAAAGAGAAGGAGACAGAAGGAGGAGAAGGAGGGAGAAGGAGGAAGGAGAAGGAAAAAGGGAGCCCATGAGACAGTGGTGGAACGCCAGGGCAACAAGGTCCTCTCCGATTCTTCCCGCGTTTTTCGCTCACTTGTCAAAATTGATGTCCAGCATTCCTGGCATCTCGGCACTGGTGATGAGGAGAGGGGTGTCCAGGCGCTTCAAGCTGTCCTTGTCCAATCCTTGGGTCCACTCGTGGAAGGTCTTCCTCTCGATCTCATCCATGGCCAGCACCAGAAGCTGATAGGTCTGGAAGCTCTCTTCTCCAGTCCCAATGTGAGGGATGAAGTGGGCTTTGGTGAGACACTGGCCAGAGAGGAAGAGAAAGGGATTGTAGGAGAATAGTCTGCAGAGCTTGGAGGGTGGCGTTAAATGCGTCATCAGTGCAGAATCCTTGCGTTGCCATAAATGATGCAAGTTCAGCCTCCTTTGAATTCCGTTGACCCTTATCTAATACCAATGTAACGTTGACTGTTAAGTGACTATATTCTTGTGTACATGTAGTCCTCGGCTTATAACCTTTCATTTAATGACCGTGACAAATATGACTTATATGACCATTTTTCACACTGACGACTGTTGCACCATCATGACAGCCGCCGTGTCCCGGGGTCACGTGATCCCCCTTTTGCGACCTTCCGACAAGCAAAGTCAACGGGGGAAGCCCGATTCACTTAACAACCGTATGTCTAATTTAACGACGGCAGTGATTCGCTTAAGAACGGTGGCAAAAAGGTGGTAAAAACGGGGCCAAGCTCACTTAACAACTGTCTTTCTTGGCAAACGAACTTTTGGGTTCAATTGTGGTCGTAAGTCGAGGACTACCTATGATAAAATTTCTTTCCAGGCGCGGAAACGTTTTGCGTGCAAATTGTATCAGGAGAGGCCAGAAAGAATGCGAAAGAAGGCCATAAATTACAGGTAGTCCTCGATTTACGACCCCAATGGAGCCCCACATTTCTGTTACTAAGTCAGACCGCTGTTAAGTGAATCTTGCCCAGTGGTGGGATTCAAATAATTTAACAACCAATTCTCTGCCCTAATGACCAGCTGGGTAGGCGTGGCTGGGTGGTCATGTGACTGTGTGGGCGTAGCCAACTCAACGTCACTCATGTCGATGGGCGCTCCTTCCTTATCTTCATTATCTGTTACAATGTAATAAGGGTTAAGCAGAGAGGCAGTTTCTGTAAGCAGGCCAATAAAGATTAGGCTAGAAATACCACCAGAATGTTTCCTTCCTGCCTTCCTTACAGGATTAGCCCTGTAAAATGGGAAACAAACAAAATAAAATTTCTTCCAACAACCGGTTCTCCGAACTGCTTAGAAAGTTAACAACCGGTTCTCCCGAATAGGTGCGAACTGGCTGAATCCCACCACTGATCTTGCCCCCTTTTACGACCTTTCTTGCTACCGTCGTTAAGGGAATTGCTGCAGTAACACAGTTGCTCAGCGAATCTGGATTTCGCGTTGACTTTGCTTACCGGAAGGGGATCAACGTGACCCCGGGGACACTGCGACCGTCGTAAATATGAATCAGTTGCCAAACGTCTGAATTTTGATCATGTGACCGCAACGGTCCTAAGTGTGAAAAACGGTCCTTTTTTTCAGCGCCGTCGTAACTTCAAACGGTTACTAAATGAACCATTGTAAATCAAAGACTACCTATAATTCCTAGCAACTACAATGCACCTGGCAAAGGTGATCATGGCTGTGTGTGTGTGCGTGTGCGACATCCTAACGGTAACGCCCACGATCTCCTGGCACCCGTTCAGGGACTTCAAAAGCTGGCCAGAGCCCATCCTTTCCTGGCTGCCAACCAGAGCTCCCATGTTCCACTCCCGGAGTCTTTTTGCTCACCTCGTCCTTGGCTCGGTCAACAGGAAATTGCAAAATACATTCCCCGTTGCCCATGAAGACACGTTCGGGTGGGCGTAATGAACAAAACAACACATGCCACCTTAGGAAAAGGGTGCCAACGGTCGGTGCCAAGATAAAAAAGTTAAGAAATGTTTTCGGGAAAACCAGCTGCCGTTAGCAGTCCGTTGAGTCAGTTGCCGCCTGTGCCAACCCACCCAGCGAGGGGTCCCTTCGTCAGAGCTGGCGCGGGGTGCAGAATTGGGGGGGGGACTGCACCCCGTGCCCTCCCAAGAATGACAGGAGGGGCATCGCCCCACGAACGCATCCCTGCCCGCTCTTCAAAGCCGGCGTCAGCCGTTCTGGAGGTGCTGCCTGGGAAGCCATTTTGCTTTCCATCTTCGGAGCGGCAGGCAACCCGATAACCTTGGGATCACAACACCCAGAAGGCACAGCTCGTAAAACCAAATGGGGAATGGTTGTGAGCATTGCATACGCATGGGGGCATGAGAGAGAGAGAGAGAGAGGGAGAGAGAGAGAGAGAGAGAGAGAGAGAGAGAGAGAAGGAAAGAGCACCATGGGTGAAGTCCACACATATCTGAAGCGTGGAATTCTGGGAGTTGAAGTCCTCCCACCTATAGCATGGAATTCTGGGAGATGGAGTCCATCTTAAGCAGGGAATTCTGGGAGATTTGAACTCCGTCCATTTGAAGCATGGGATTCTGGGAGTTGAAGTCCTCCCA
>WNWU01020179.1:0-14174 GCA_012654045.1 Ptyas mucosa
GGAGAGAGAGATGAGAGAGAAAGAGAGATGAGAGAGAGAGAGGAAAGAGAGAGGAAAGAGAGGAAGAAAGAGAGAGATGAGAGAGAAAGACAAAGATGAGAGAGAGATGAAAGAGAGAGGGAGAAAGGGAGAGATGAAAGGGAGAGAAAGAAAGAAAGAGAGAGATGAGAGAGAAATGAGAGAGAGAAAGAGAGATGAGAGAAAGAGATAAAAGAAAGATGAAAGAGAGAGGGAGAAAGAGAGAGATGAAAGAGAGAGAGAGAAAGAAAGAGAGACGAGAGAGAAAGAGAGAAAGAGAGAGAGAGATGTTAGATACAAAGAGAGAGATTTCAAAACAGGGCTGATTAATGGCAGAAATATTTCTTCTTTTTCTGCTGTGTGTTTTTTTTGGGGGGGGGGAAGAGAGAGAGAGAGAGAGAGAGAGAGAGAAAGCTAGAAAGTAAAAGCCAGCTTTTAAAGGTAAACTCCGCCATATGGCTTATGTTTTGAAACTTTGCCCGGTTTTGTAAAGCCCGAGGCACCAAACTGTGTCGACAACATCTAAACTCAACTTAGGTTTCCCAGCTTCCTCCCGAAAGAGGGGGAAAAAAATCCATTTTCTTCCTATTAAATTAATGGCTATTTAGAATCTCAGACTGGAGTTAACTTCTTCCGAAAATTGATTTGGGTTGGGTGTTTATTTTTCCTGTCCCCCCCCCCCCCCACCACCTTTCCACTCCCCACGTTTACAGCACCGGAAAAGCCCTTAACTCCTAACGTTCAAAACCTCATCCAGGCATCCTGGCAGAGAGACTGAAGGTACTACCTATCGGTCCAAAAGCTTCTTTCCAAAACAAATGCTACCACCTAAAATCCATTGGTCTTTTAAGCTCCGCAGTTTTGATGTCAAGCGACAGGAAAACCGTAACGCGCATCTGCAAAATAAATAAATAAATAAAAATCAAATGAAAAACCACCGCTCGAGGTGCTGCGTCTCTTGGATAAAATGAGAATTAAAAATTGGACAGAGATCCCAGAGCTTCTGGGATTTGGGGAACAGTGGATTGGAGCTGGGGGTTACGGGGTCGCCCGTGGGATAAATAATGGGATAATAACGGGAAGGGTGCAATTCAATTCTTCCCAGATCAAAGCATGCTAAAGCGGAGGCTGCAAATAATAATAATAATAATAATAATAATAATAATAATAATAATAATGATAATGATAGTGATGATGATGATGATGATAATAATAATAGTGATAGTGATAGTGATAGTGATGATGATGATAATAATAATAATAATAATAATAATAATAATAATAATTGCCACATGCCTGCAATAAAAGATAGTATAGTATAGGACAATTTCTGCATATGTCTGTGTGGATGTGTATCGAAATTATATTAACACACACATATATATTACACACATGTATTTATATATAATTTAATACACACACACACACATATATAATTAAATATATTATTATATCATCTTGCTATATAATTTTATACACACACACACAGTATAAAAAAGGCAGTCGTTTTATTTTTATTTCCATTCCCCCGCTTGCAAGGGACTGTTTGATTCCCCTCACCCCTTTTGCACCCTAAAATTTGATTTTTTTAAAAAAATAAAAAATAAAAAAATAAAAATACATTCCTTTCCTCCTGGGATTTCCAAGCAGGCAGCCTCTCGCCTCTTCTAAACTCTAAAATAATTTCCTTCCCATTCTGGACCGCCTTATTTTGCGGGAAATTTTTATTTAAAATAATAATAATAATAACGCCTTCCCGTATCGGATCGCCCAATCCCAATCTGGCCTCGTTATTTATCCCACCGATTCCCACCCACCCACTCACCCCTCCCTCCCCCCCCCCCCCCCCCCCCCCCCCAACCCGGCTTGACAGGAGCAGAAGACTCCGGGAAGGAGGGAGAGGAGGGGAGGAGGGGGTGTCAAAGGGCAGTTCTTATTTTGATATCTGTGTTGAGAACGTATGATACAATTAGATGCCTTTGACAATTTCCATTACGGCTGATCAAATATTTATTGAAGCTCGGGGACGCACGGCTTCTCTGTAACCGTTCGCTTTTAATGATGTCGCGGCTGGAAGAGAAATTCCAAAGCGCTGGAGGAAGCCCAGATTTATATTTATATTTGTATAAATAAATTTTTAAAATTTATAAAATTTATATTTTGCTGATAAAGAAATAAAGGGAGGCTAGTATAGATCTGTTTCAAGCTTTTTAGCTTTCGTCGGCTAGCCCCATACCCTCACTCGGATTCGAACTTGGGCTTCCTGCACGTTAGACAGAAAAACACTTTATATATATTAAAAATAAAATTCTCTCTCTCTCTCTCTCTCTCTCTCTCTCTCTCTCTCTATCTATCTCTATCTCTATCTCTCTATCTCTCTATCATCTATTTATCTATCTATCTTTCTATCTATCTTTTTATCTTCTATCTATCTATCTATCTCTTTCTATCTTTCTATTTATCTATCTTTCTATCTTCTATCTATTTATCTATCTCTATCTCTTTCTATCTCTCTATCTTTCTATCTTCTATCTTCTATCTATCTATTTTTCTATCTCTCTTTCTGTCTTCTATCTATCTATCTATTTATCTATCTATCTTTCTATCTATCTTTTTATCTTCTATCTCTCTATTTATCTATCTCTTTCTATCTTTCTATTTATCTATCTTTCTATCTTCTATCTATTTATCTATCTCTTTCTATCTCTTTCTATCTCTCTATCTTTCTATCTATCTTCTATCTATCTATCTTCTATCTATCTATTTTTCTATCTCTCTTTCTGTCTTCTATCTATCTATCTATTTATCTATCTATCTTCTATCTATCTTTCTATCTATCTATCTATCTATCTTCTATCTATCTATCTATTTCTCTCTCTATTTTATCTCTATCTCTTTCTCTCTATATATCTATCTATATCTATATCTACCCTGTTTCCCCGAGAATAAGCCCTCCCTGAAAACATTTAAACGCAGAGCTGGAAATCAGTTAAGACGGCAAGAGGATCCCCATCGTGCTCCACGCACCCCAAAATAATAAGACCTGTCTGAAAATAAGGCCAAGTGCTTATTTCGGGGTTCAAAAAAATATAAGACAGGGTCTTATTTTGGGGGAAACATGGTCTGTCTATCTATCTATCTATCTATTAAAAAATATAATTTTATTTATCGTTTTTTCTTTAGCATCCAAAAGTGCTTGGTGAACAATGTATTGCCTGGGTCAATGTACTTTAAACACAATTCTAATAATGATAGTACCATTCAAATATACATAATCATCATCTTTCAACTTCTAACATTTGTGTATACATAGTAATTATAATACCGTGTTTTCCCGAAAATAAGACTGGGTCTTATATAAATTTTTGCTCCAAAAGATGCATTAGGGCTTATTTTCTGGTTAGGTCTTATTTTGGGGGAAATACGGTACTAAATGCATCCATCTGGCTGAGGATTTTAACTGGGGCTTATTTTGGGAGTAAGACTAATATTATGAGCATCCTGAAAAATCATGCTAGGACTTATTTTCCGGTTGGGTGTTATTTTTGGGAAAACAGGACATGTTCTATTATATTTCAGTACACATAATACTATTTTCCCAATTTCTACTTTCTACTTCTTTTTTTCGAACGCTTAATAAAATAACCACCGTGTTAAAAAAAAAAAATTCTATATCTATCCATCATCTCTTGCCCGTTTTCAGGATTTCAACTTTTGGGTGAACCTTTCATGCTTCTCCCTTGGTATCTTGTAACTCCTTTCGTCACATTTATTTCATCTAAATATTTCGTCTGCCACAACGCCGATCTAGCCCAGGTTTTCTTAATAGCCAGGTTTTTCACCCACCCCTCAAAAAAAAAAAAAAATATTAAAATCCCACCCTCCCTTTTTTTCCCTCTTCCTACTTCCTTGCTTTGCATTATTAGGCTTGCAAATTGCCAGCTCGGCTCATAAATTACCAGGCCAGCCAAATGGCTGAAGGGAAGGCCGATCACTGGGCGATGATAGGGTTTCTGCAGAGCATTAATCAGAACCGAGGAAAAGAGAATATTCTAAAAATTGCATCTAAATATTAGGAACAAGGAACAGCAGTTTCCCGCTATTGGAAGATGGTTTGGGGAAAGAGCTGATCGCGAGAAGGCCAACGCAACCAATAGAAATAATAATAATAATAATAATAATAATAATTATTATTATTTAATCATTAAAACTGAGTCAACTGAATATTTAAAAAACTATCATAAATACCATTGACTGGTGCTAATGGTTGATACAGGTTGCTGCCAGCATCCTAGGTACTGATCAAGTACATTATTATTATTATTATTATTATTATTATTATTATTATTATTATTATCTTTAATGGAATGTATTGCCTTATAACATCTGCTTGATAGGTTTGGCAGGAATATCCTAACACAAAAGTCACTTCCTTGATCCATGCCAACATCAGACTACTGTGTGTGTGTGTGTGTGTGTGTGTGTGTGTGTGTGTGTGTATAATTTTATTTGCGGTCACAGACCAAAATACAAATATAATTGCAAAAGAACGTGGGGAAAGTAACATCATAAACAGTTGGCTATCAGAAGCCTTGGCTGAGAGGAATTACATCGTTCTCCTCTAATAGTTACAGCTCTTAAAAAAAATTTAGAAACCTGAAAAGTAATGTGTAAGGAGCCATCCCCTAAACAAAATAAGGTCAAATTACCAGCTTTGGAGTTATTATTATAATTATCATCATCATCATCATCATCAATTAATTAAACATGAAACTCAGTCAACTGAACATTTAAAAATGTGTCACAAATATCATTGACTGGCCATGATGGTTGACACAGGTTGCTGCCAGCACCCTAGGTATCAACCAAGTATCTTCTTAAAATGTACTTTTTAAAATTATTATTATTATTATTATTATTATTTTATGATTTCACAAATCAACACGGTCTCCTTTGGAAGGGCAGGAAGACAGGAATAGGGACTCCATCCTGGTTTTCATTTGTGGCTGCGCAAGAGGAAGAAAGGAGCAGGCTCGCTAAATAAAAATACGTTGGGAGATAATTTTGGGGGGGGGAAGCAAAAATGGTACCTCTCTTTAAGATTAACGTGTTTATTCTGATTTTTCATGATGGGGTTAGACCGCGTTCGGGATTCTTATGGATGCATTTTACCGCAATCGGAATAACTGAAAAGCTAGGCATCTGATCTGCAAGTCGCATTCGTGCGGGAATAGGGAGATACGTCTTATTCTTAAATATGACGAATGGTTTAACGCTGTGATTTAAGCCAAGTAATTGGGAGACAATCAACTTGTGCTAATGAGGCTGGGCTGAAGCTGAAAGGAGCTGTTTTTTCCTTGCTCTCTGCTGGGAGGCAGAGGCCAAAGAGTGGGGGGCAGTGGGTAGGTGGGGCTACATTCGGTGTATAAGACACACCTAAATTGTCACCCTCTTTTAGGGGGGGAAAAAGGTGCGTCTTATACTCCGAAAAATACGGTAATTCATTTTTGGAGGGAGGGGGATCCCCTCCGGTGGCAACTCCAGACTCGAAATGAAGCGTGGTTGATTTTCGGCGGCAACCGAAAAAGCTAATAAGATCCTCGGTTGTATAAACAGAGGCACCGAATCAAAATCACGTGAAATGTTAGCACCGCTCTGTAAAGCCTTTGTAAGTCATTCCCCACCTGGAATGCACATTGCAAAAAAAAAAAAAAAGGTTGAGACTTTTTGGAAAAAAAAGTGCCAAGAAGAGCAATTTAGGATGATTTAAGGCCTGGACATTTAAAACATACGAAGAACGGTTGCAGGATTTGGGTTTGGCTAGTCGAGAGAAAAGAAGGACATTGGGGGGAGGGGGGGGACAGACGGCATGATTTAAATATATATATATATATATATTTATATGCTGCCCTTCTCCGGAGACTCAGGGCAGCTTACAATGCATTAACGCATTGCCATAGCGGTATTCAAGTATTTGAGGGGCTGCCACAAAGAAGAGGGGGGTCAACATATTTTCCGAAGCACCAGAAGGCAAGACAAGAAAAAATGGATGGAAACCAAACTTCACATAATTTAACAACCGGTTCGCCCAGCACCTAAAATATGAGCGTGCGCATGTATGTGGCCTTCCACGCATGCGCTTTGCTCGCGCGCGTGGCTTGCACGCAAGGACGCGGCTTAGAAAACATGGCCAAATAGGACAGAATAGTGCCGGGTTGCTACTACCGGTTCGCCAGAACCGGCTGAATCCCATCACTGATGGAAACTAATCCAGGAGAGAAGCAACCTAGAATTAAGGAGAAACTTCCTAACAGCGAGAACAATTAAGCAGTGGGACAGCTGGCCACCAGAAGTTGTGGGTGCTCCATCCCTGGAGGCTTTTAAGAAAAAACTGGACAGAAAAAACTGTGTGAAATTGGTCTGGGGCTTCCTGCTTGAGGAAGGGTTGAAGATCTCCAAGGTCCCTTCTGACTCTATTCTGATTCATTGACGGATAGATTTCCCTGCAGGAGGGAACATTTTGACAGGACTCGTACCGGAGGGACACACACTTCTGACATGTGGCATTGGGACATTCCCACTCCTTGGCTCTGACAGTGCGAATCTGGCACATTTGATAGACACCGTCCATGTGAGGTAGGTCACAAGGAAGAGATTTAAAGGGCAACCCAGATGGCCCTTTAAGAAGAACACAAAGCTCTTCTCAGTTGCCTTCCAGAAAGCTCCATCATGTGGGTGAGGTAAATCCTAGCTACCCACGGGACTAGCCAGGAGCGGGTACAGGGATCTACAGCGTCCCTGACAACAGGAGACATTTTAATTTGCAGGGAGAGATCTCTGGCAAGCAAAGCCAGAGATCCCTCGATCTACAGAGCCCGGAGACTTTCAGGAGCGTCCGAGAAAATCAGAAAGGATCAGGAGACATGGGAGATTCGATCACCCCTCTTCCCAAATTCAACCCCGGGGCAGATTGGTCCAATCTAGTCCAATCTGGTTTCTGGAATCGGTTTGCAAAGGGAAGGATTCTGCGGAGCCTTTGAAAACGTCAAACGTTGAAAGTGCAGAGGCGAATGTGATCCGGGAAATGTTAGAATGCGCAGAAATGAATAGATTAACGCTGGCAATTAAAGAGAAAGAACACCAACGGGTTATTATGCGACATGGGAAACATTTTATCGATGGTTAGAGGGCAAATATAAAAATCAGAAATAAAAGCAGATGAGTAAAATATAGAAAAGAGTTAAACAAGTTAAGAAGAGGGTGTAAAGTATTAAATATTTTAACGTATTGGTATTACGCTAAGAACAGATTAAATAATGAATGCGATTGTAAATTTTAACTGTTAATGCACAAATATTTGTACCCAGACGACACAGTTTAATGGAAGATAGATTATTTGCACTAAAATAAAATTTTAAAAAATATATTTTTTTAAAAAGTGTGGGAATTCGAGCTGGGGAGAGGGAAAAAAACGTATATTTGTGCATCTTGTGCTAAAGCACTTTGGATAGCCGAACTGGAAACGAGAATGAAATTGTTGATAGATTATTGATGCTTTTCGGGCAGCCATACCGGAATTTTTTTTTCCCATCCGGGACCTCCAAAGCTGGCCGTGATCCAGTATCATGTATCCGTTTTTTCGAAAACCGCAAAATTTCTTGCGAGTTTGTAATAAGGGAGTCCCCGTTCCACAAGGCAGACTTAGAAGTTTTTTCGTTTCCGTGCTTCGTTGTTGTTTTTTATCCTTATTAAACAAGATGCGAGTTATAAACTGTGGTGCAAAAAAAAATGATTTGGAAGTTTGTAATATTTGTTCGGATCGCAAATGATCTCCTTCTATGCAACTGGAAACACAGAACGGGGTAGACGGTGAAGAGTCGTGGCTAGTCTTGTGGACCTGACCTGGCCCTTTAGTTGGTGCTGGCCGAGAAACCAGGAGGCTGTGAGTTCTAGTCCTGTCTTAGAACCAGGAGGCTGTGAGTTCTAGTCCTGTCCTTCAGGATTTGGGATTGGGGCCAGCTGAGGGATTTGGGGCCAGTTTCCAGGAGACTGTGAGTTCTAGTCCTGCCTTAAGCATGAAACCCAGCTGGGTGACTTTGAATCAATCACCAGGTGACTGTGAGTTCTAGTCCTGCCTTAAGCATGAAACCCATCTTGGTGACTTTGGGCCAATCACCAGGTGACTGTGAGTTCTAGTCCTGCCTTAAGCATGAAACCCATCTGGGTGACTTTGGGCCAATCACCAGGTGACTGTGAGTTCTAGTCCTGCCTTAAGCATGAAACCCATCTGGGTGACTCTGAATCAATCACCAGGTGACTGTGAGTTCTCGTCCTGCCTTAAGCATGAAACCCATCTGGGTGACTTTGAATCAATCACCAGGTGACTGTGAGTTCTAGTCCTGCCTTAAGGCCATTTTTCAGCCATTTTCCAGCGCCCACGAAGACCAGCTGGCCGGCGTGCTGGAAACCAGATGAGCAGCTGGCGATGACACACGTGCCCACAGATAGGGCTCTGCATGCCACCTCTGGCACACGTGCCGTAGGTTCGCCATCACGGGACTAGATGATCTCCACTTCTCTTCGGTTCTCAGAATTCGCGGATCAAGTCTTCCATCTCCTTCCCTGTGGGTGGCCTGGTTTATTTTCTTCTCCACTGGCCATGGAGCCTTCTAATTTCCACCCCCACCCCCCACCCCTTAATGCCACCGCCCGCTCGGCTTTCGTGGCGACAGATAAACCATGTTCCCGGATCCCGCACATGGGGAAAAGACAGCGACATTTGGCATTGTTGACAGCGAGAATTACAGGGGAACAAAAGAAGGCCTGTTTGGTCGCCCTCCTTTTGCAGGGACTTAAGAACATTTTTCTCATTTTTGAACGGCTAATGTCTTGCAGGAATGGGGGAAGAGATGGAGGGGAATTGTCTAATCTCTTTAAACTTAATCTTTTCTCCTAAAAAACACACACACACACACACATCCACTAAAACCCGTTGGCTTCAGAGATGCCCCGGAGAGATCCATATTCGGCTAAAGAACCCTAATTAGGTTAAGATTATAATACCGTCATAATGCAGGCTCTTATTTCTCTTCTTTCACGACACTGTTTTTATCGTATCCGTACCTCCTCTTGGCCCACCGGGAGTCCCTCAGGACTTCTGCCATCTTACCTGGGAGTAAAGCAGTGGTGAAATCCAATTTTTTTAAACTACCGGTTCTATGGGCGTGGTTTGGTGGGCGTGGTGTGGTGGGCGTGGCAGGGGAAGGATACTGCCAAATCTCCATTCCCACCCCACTCCAGGGGAAGGATACTGCCAAATCTCCATTCCCACCCCAACTCCAGGGGAAGGATACTGCCAAATCTTCATTCCCACCCCACTCCTCGGGGAACGATATTGCAAAATCTCCATGCCCACCCTACTCTGGGGCCAGCCAGAGGTGGTATTTGCCGGTTCTCCGAACTACTCAAACTTTCCGCTACCGGTTCTCCAGAACCTGCTGGATTTCACCCCTGGAGTAAAGCCCAATGAGTAGCCAACTGTCCAGAAGATAGGCTTAAGATACAGAAAGGATCTTGACCAACTTGAACATTGGGTGTGATCGAACGAAACAAAAGTCGACGGCAAAAAAAGGAAGGTTTTACGTTTAGGCCAGAAAAACCAAATGCACAGGTATGGTATATGTGGTACCTTGCTCAATAGTAGTAACTGCGAGAGGGATCCTGGAGTCCTAGTGGACAACCATTTGAATAGGAGCCAGCCGTGTGCAGCAGCTGCCAAAAAAGCCAACACGGTCCTAGGGTGCATCAACAGAGGGATAGAATCAAGATCACGTCATGTGTTGAGACCACTTTATAAGGCCTTGGTAAGGCCACGCTTGGAATATTGCATCCAGTTGTGGTCGTCATGACGTAAAAAAGATCTTGAGACTCTAGAAAGAGTGCAGAGAAGAGCAATGAAGGTGATTAGGGGACTAGAGGATAAAACATATGAAGAACGGCTGCAGGAACTGGGCATGTCTAGTTTGATGAAAAGAAGGACTAGGGGAGACATGATAGCAGTCTTCCAATATCTCAGGGGCTGCCACAAAGAAGAGGGGGTCCCCCTATTCTCCAAAGCACCTGAGGGCAGGACAAGAAGCAACGGGTGGAAACTAATCAAGGAGAGAAGCAACTTAGAACTAAGGAGGAATTTCCTGACAGTTAGAACAATTAACCAGTGGAACAACTTGCCTCCAGAAGCTGTGAATGCTCCAACACTGGAAGTTTTTAAGAAGAGGTTGGATAACCATTTGTCTGAAGTGGTGTAGAGTTTCCTGCCTAAGCAGGTAAGTTGTTCCACGGATTAATTGTGCTCACTGTCAGGAAATTTCTCCTTAGTTCTAAGTTGCTTCTCTCCTTGATTAGTTTCCACCCATTGCTTCTTGTCCTGCCCTCGGGTACTTTGGAGCAGGGGTCTCCAACCTTGGTTCCCAGAATTCTGGGAGTTGAAGTCTACAGGTTTTAAAGTGGCCAAGGTTGGAGACCCCTGCTTTGGAGAATAGCTTGACTCCTCCTTCTCTGTGGCAGCCCCTTTAGTTTAAATAGTTCAACTGAAGGAAGTAAGCCACGGGTTTAAAGCCAATGCTTTCTTGCAACTCCAACCTAGAAGGATTGTATTGATTAAAGGTTGAGGTTATGAAAATGTTTACTCGGATCCTGTATAAACATGGCAGCCTCTGTATTAAACCAAGGCATCAGAAAAGAAAGAAAAGAAAAGAAAAAAAATTGGCAGGTTGAAAAGTATTGACTGAACTGAAAGGCAGCCCTGGGAGAACATCCAAACCCAAATTATTGTGATTTTTTTTTGTTCCCTTGGGTGGGTTGGCAACAACATACTGGGGGGTTATCTAGGAAGTACCTTCTCTTATAAAATTAAGCAACAATCTTTCTCTCCATGCCATCCCCAGTGAAGAATGATAGCCCCCCCCATCCATCCATCCACCTATCCATCCATCCATCCATCCATCCATCCACCCACCCATCCATCCATCCATCCACCCTTCCACCCATCCATCCATCTACCCATCCATCCATCCATCCATCCATCCATCCATCCATCCATCCACCCATCCATCCATCCATCCATCCATCCATCCATCTATCCACCCATCCACCCACCCACCCATCCATCTATTCATCCATCTACCCATCGACCCATCCAATGCAGAATTGAGTCCACGTGGACTCAGGATGTTATAGAACATCATGGCAGGAATTTATCTTTTCAAGTCAGCGAGTCTAGAATCTTCCTGGACTTGCTTTGTGGCTTCCTGCTGTAAAAATCTCCAAATCTGGAGTCCCGGCACTCATGTTTTTACATCCTCACCCCCACTGGAAGGGTATCTACCAGAAAACCATCCCTGGTTGTTTAGGATTATTAAGCAGGCTGCAAATCCCAGTCAAGAAAAGTCAGAATAATCAGAACTGGAAGGGATCTTGAAGGTCTTCTAGTCCAACCCCCTTCCTTCTCAAGCAGGAAGCCCTAGACCAGGGATGGATAACCTTTTTGCTGTTGTGTGTCAAAAGTGGGGGGAGAGCGGGGGAGGGGCGTGCACGCATGTGCCCACACCCATAATTCAATGTGCCCGGACCTGCGCTTTCGTGAATGACCCCCCTCCCGCGCGCTCCCGCTTCTTTTGGCATGCGGTGGCACAGTGGGCCCAGTAGGCCCGTTTTTCACCCTCCCCAGGCTCCAGAGACTTTCTTGCAGCCTGGGGATGGTTAAAACAGCCTTCCCCACCCACACGGAGGCCCTCTGGAGGCCAGAAACAGCCTGTTTCTCGATTTCCGGTGGTCCCGGAAGGCCTGAAAATTAGCTGGCCAGCGCGCGCAAGCACACTGGAGCTGAGCTAGGGCAATGTTCACATGCCCACAGATATGTCTCCTCGTGCCACCTGTGGCACACGTGCCATAGGTTCGCCATCACGGCCCTAGACCAATTCAGGCAAACGGATGTCCAATCTCTTCTTAAAATCCCCCAGTGATGGAGCACCCACAACTTCTGGAGGCAAGCAGTTCCACTGACTAATCGTCCTCACTGTCAGGAATTTTCTCCTTAGTTCCAGGTTTCTTCTCTCCTTGATGAAATTCCATCCATTCTTTCCCGTCCTGCCTTCTGGTGCTTTGGAGAATAGCGTGACTCCTTTCTTTGTGGCAGCCCCTCAAATACTGGAAGACTGCTATCATGTCATCCTTCTGGAGGTGGGATTCAGCCGGTTCGGATCGGTTCGGACGGTTCGCCGGTAGCTGAAATCTCGGGTGGGATGCCATTCTTTTTGGGTACGTTTTTGAGGCCGGGCGCATGCGCAGGTGCGCAGGTGAACTGGGCATGCGTGTGCACGATACAAGCATGCGCCTGTGCGCGGGGTGAACCGGTAGTAACATAGTGTGAAACCCACCGCTGCACCCCTCTAGTCCTTCTTTTCACTAAACCAATTCAATGATTTCATTTAATCGACTGCTTGAAATAATCCAACAACTCGATTACGTTTTAATATCGTTAAACTGACGTCCTTAAAAAATGTAAAAGGCGGCAAGCCGAAGAGGCCGCCGAAAAGGCTGATCAATTCACACAGATCTCTCGGTCACTAAAGGAGGCACCCCAAATAAGCACGTCGTAAAGCAAGCGCAGGGAACGTTCCTCAAACGGAGGATTTCCACCGCGACGTTGTTCTTTCAGGGGGAAATTTTTTAAAAAAAATTTTTTTAAAAAAAAAGCCGCTTGGCAGGCAAATTGGATTTAATCCAATTGAATAAGAACCGGGAGAGAGGATAACGCTGAATATTCTACTAAGTGGGAAAAGGGCTGTCCCCCTCCTTTTTATGGGCCCATAATAGACTGCTTGTTTATAGAGACAGTTTGGAATATTTAAACAGTTGTATATTCAATTATTACGAGGTTTTTGGGGAGGGAGAGAGAAATAAATTGCCCACGGCCAGGGCCAGCCTATTTAATCAATGCACAATCAGATAACGGCTTACTTACACATTAGCCCGCTAACGCGCACTCACACCCAATCTTTAAGCAAAGATCAGCTACTCAAATTTTAATTCCTTGGGCTAATTAAGCAGGCTGTTAATTGCTCTCAGGGCCTCTAATGCCTTGTCATTATGCTTTTTAACAGCCAGCTTCACACAAGCACTATGCAAACAAAAGGCACCATCAGACGTTTAATGAATTAAAGTAAATGCTGGTACTTTAAGGGTGGGGGACGAGGGGTGGGGGACACAACCGTTGGAATTTTGCCTTCCGCGGAGAGGATTTATTATTATTATTGTTGTTGTTGTTGTTGTTGTTTAAAAAAGGAAAAGATGGATTTCCTCATTCGTGGGGTGAAAAAACAACAACAACAGCATGGAAGTATCCGCAAAGACGAACCGCAAAACGCCCGGCTCGATCAGACAGAAGGAAAATTCTTCGTATAAACTTAATAATTCTTCTTTTTTAAAAAAAAGCTGCGATCTCGTTGTGTTCAGCTTGTACTGGGAGGAGTGTGTGTGTGTGTGTGTGTGTGTGTGTGAGAGAGAGAGAGAGAGAGAGAGAGAGAGAGAGAGAAACAAAAAAAAGAAATCCAAGTTATTCTTAGAGCTGGTTGAGAAGGCCTTGGGGACATCCCTCAAATGGACATGATTAAAAAAAAACAAAAAAACCCCTTTATAGATATTTTTTTTTTCTGTGTGTGTTGTTGTTGCTTAGAAAAATGAGCTTAGTGCCTGTGGCTGTTTCACTTTGGTTGGGTTTTTTTTGGGGAAACAAAAAGAGAGAGAGAGAGAGAGAGAGGGAGGGAGGGAGAGAGAGAGAGAGAGAGAGAGAGAGAGAGAGAGAGAGAGGGAGACGGACATGAAAGAAGGGGTATATTCGTAGGCCTACCGTCTTGGTAAAAAGCAACGTCAATTAAGATGTACCATGGAACCAAACGGACTCTTCTCTATCTTTTTCCTGTTCTCCGGTTACCTACGAGAACCGGGGCTGCCTTAATCAGCGCTAACATCTTTATTTAGATATTCTTAACCACAGCTGGATCTGCTCAGGATGTTTAAGGTAGATGTGGCTTCTTCACGTTTTTTGGTTTTTTTTTCTCTCTTTTAAATCTTAGCCGTCAGATGGGTAAAGTCCA
>WNWU01020180.1:0-14147 GCA_012654045.1 Ptyas mucosa
GGAGAGAGAGATGAGAGAGAAAGAGAGATGAGAGAGAGAGAGGAAAGAGAGAGGAAAGAGAGGAAGAAAGAGAGAGATGAGAGAGAAAGACAAAGATGAGAGAGAGATGAAAGAGAGAGGGAGAAAGGGAGAGATGAAAGGGAGAGAAAGAAAGAAAGAGAGAGATGAGAGAGAAATGAGAGAGAGAAAGAGAGATGAGAGAAAGAGATAAAAGAAAGATGAAAGAGAGAGGGAGAAAGAGAGAGATGAAAGAGAGAGAGAGAAAGAAAGAGAGACGAGAGAGAAAGAGAGAAAGAGAGAGAGAGATGTTAGATACAAAGAGAGAGATTTCAAAACAGGGCTGATTAATGGCAGAAATATTTCTTCTTTTTCTGCTGTGTGTTTTTTTTGGGGGGGGGGAAGAGAGAGAGAGAGAGAGAGAGAGAGAGAAAGCTAGAAAGTAAAAGCCAGCTTTTAAAGGTAAACTCCGCCATATGGCTTATGTTTTGAAACTTTGCCCGGTTTTGTAAAGCCCGAGGCACCAAACTGTGTCGACAACATCTAAACTCAACTTAGGTTTCCCAGCTTCCTCCCGAAAGAGGGGGAAAAAAATCCATTTTCTTCCTATTAAATTAATGGCTATTTAGAATCTCAGACTGGAGTTAACTTCTTCCGAAAATTGATTTGGGTTGGGTGTTTATTTTTCCTGTCCCCCCCCCCCCCCACCACCTTTCCACTCCCCACGTTTACAGCACCGGAAAAGCCCTTAACTCCTAACGTTCAAAACCTCATCCAGGCATCCTGGCAGAGAGACTGAAGGTACTACCTATCGGTCCAAAAGCTTCTTTCCAAAACAAATGCTACCACCTAAAATCCATTGGTCTTTTAAGCTCCGCAGTTTTGATGTCAAGCGACAGGAAAACCGTAACGCGCATCTGCAAAATAAATAAATAAATAAAAATCAAATGAAAAACCACCGCTCGAGGTGCTGCGTCTCTTGGATAAAATGAGAATTAAAAATTGGACAGAGATCCCAGAGCTTCTGGGATTTGGGGAACAGTGGATTGGAGCTGGGGGTTACGGGGTCGCCCGTGGGATAAATAATGGGATAATAACGGGAAGGGTGCAATTCAATTCTTCCCAGATCAAAGCATGCTAAAGCGGAGGCTGCAAATAATAATAATAATAATAATAATAATAATAATAATAATAATAATGATAATGATAGTGATGATGATGATGATGATAATAATAATAGTGATAGTGATAGTGATAGTGATGATGATGATAATAATAATAATAATAATAATAATAATAATAATAATTGCCACATGCCTGCAATAAAAGATAGTATAGTATAGGACAATTTCTGCATATGTCTGTGTGGATGTGTATCGAAATTATATTAACACACACATATATATTACACACATGTATTTATATATAATTTAATACACACACACACACATATATAATTAAATATATTATTATATCATCTTGCTATATAATTTTATACACACACACACAGTATAAAAAAGGCAGTCGTTTTATTTTTATTTCCATTCCCCCGCTTGCAAGGGACTGTTTGATTCCCCTCACCCCTTTTGCACCCTAAAATTTGATTTTTTTAAAAAAATAAAAAATAAAAAAATAAAAATACATTCCTTTCCTCCTGGGATTTCCAAGCAGGCAGCCTCTCGCCTCTTCTAAACTCTAAAATAATTTCCTTCCCATTCTGGACCGCCTTATTTTGCGGGAAATTTTTATTTAAAATAATAATAATAATAACGCCTTCCCGTATCGGATCGCCCAATCCCAATCTGGCCTCGTTATTTATCCCACCGATTCCCACCCACCCACTCACCCCTACCTCCCCCCCCCCCCAACCCGGCTTGACAGGAGCAGAAGACTCCGGGAAGGAGGGAGAGGAGGGGGTGTCAAAGGGCAGTTCTTATTTTGATATCTGTGTTGAGAACGTATGATACAATTAGATGCCTTTGACAATTTCCATTACGGCTGATCAAATATTTATTGAAGCTCGGGGACGCACGGCTTCTCTGTAACCGTTCGCTTTTAATGATGTCGCGGCTGGAAGAGAAATTCCAAAGCGCTGGAGGAAGCCCAGATTTATATTTATATTTGTATAAATAAATTTTTAAAATTTATAAAATTTATATTTTGCTGATAAAGAAATAAAGGGAGGCTAGTATAGATCTGTTTCAAGCTTTTTAGCTTTCGTCGGCTAGCCCCATACCCTCACTCGGATTCGAACTTGGGCTTCCTGCACGTTAGACAGAAAAACACTTTATATATATTAAAAATAAAATTCTCTCTCTCTCTCTCTCTCTCTCTCTCTCTCTCTCTCTATCTATCTCTATCTCTATCTCTCTATCTCTCTATCATCTATTTATCTATCTATCTTTCTATCTATCTTTTTATCTTCTATCTATCTATCTATCTCTTTCTATCTTTCTATTTATCTATCTTTCTATCTTCTATCTATTTATCTATCTCTATCTCTTTCTATCTCTCTATCTTTCTATCTTCTATCTTCTATCTATCTATTTTTCTATCTCTCTTTCTGTCTTCTATCTATCTATCTATTTATCTATCTATCTTTCTATCTATCTTTTTATCTTCTATCTCTCTATTTATCTATCTCTTTCTATCTTTCTATTTATCTATCTTTCTATCTTCTATCTATTTATCTATCTCTTTCTATCTCTTTCTATCTCTCTATCTTTCTATCTATCTTCTATCTATCTATCTTCTATCTATCTATTTTTCTATCTCTCTTTCTGTCTTCTATCTATCTATCTATTTATCTATCTATCTTCTATCTATCTTTCTATCTATCTATCTATCTATCTTCTATCTATCTATCTATTTCTCTCTCTATTTTATCTCTATCTCTTTCTCTCTATATATCTATCTATATCTATATCTACCCTGTTTCCCCGAGAATAAGCCCTCCCTGAAAACATTTAAACGCAGAGCTGGAAATCAGTTAAGACGGCAAGAGGATCCCCATCGTGCTCCACGCACCCCAAAATAATAAGACCTGTCTGAAAATAAGGCCAAGTGCTTATTTCGGGGTTCAAAAAAATATAAGACAGGGTCTTATTTTGGGGGAAACATGGTCTGTCTATCTATCTATCTATCTATTAAAAAATATAATTTTATTTATCGTTTTTTCTTTAGCATCCAAAAGTGCTTGGTGAACAATGTATTGCCTGGGTCAATGTACTTTAAACACAATTCTAATAATGATAGTACCATTCAAATATACATAATCATCATCTTTCAACTTCTAACATTTGTGTATACATAGTAATTATAATACCGTGTTTTCCCGAAAATAAGACTGGGTCTTATATAAATTTTTGCTCCAAAAGATGCATTAGGGCTTATTTTCTGGTTAGGTCTTATTTTGGGGGAAATACGGTACTAAATGCATCCATCTGGCTGAGGATTTTAACTGGGGCTTATTTTGGGAGTAAGACTAATATTATGAGCATCCTGAAAAATCATGCTAGGACTTATTTTCCGGTTGGGTGTTATTTTTGGGAAAACAGGACATGTTCTATTATATTTCAGTACACATAATACTATTTTCCCAATTTCTACTTTCTACTTCTTTTTTTCGAACGCTTAATAAAATAACCACCGTGTTAAAAAAAAAAAATTCTATATCTATCCATCATCTCTTGCCCGTTTTCAGGATTTCAACTTTTGGGTGAACCTTTCATGCTTCTCCCTTGGTATCTTGTAACTCCTTTCGTCACATTTATTTCATCTAAATATTTCGTCTGCCACAACGCCGATCTAGCCCAGGTTTTCTTAATAGCCAGGTTTTTCACCCACCCCTCAAAAAAAAAAAAAATATTAAAATCCCACCCTCCCTTTTTTTCCCTCTTCCTACTTCCTTGCTTTGCATTATTAGGCTTGCAAATTGCCAGCTCGGCTCATAAATTACCAGGCCAGCCAAATGGCTGAAGGGAAGGCCGATCACTGGGCGATGATAGGGTTTCTGCAGAGCATTAATCAGAACCGAGGAAAAGAGAATATTCTAAAAATTGCATCTAAATATTAGGAACAAGGAACAGCAGTTTCCCGCTATTGGAAGATGGTTTGGGGAAAGAGCTGATCGCGAGAAGGCCAACGCAACCAATAGAAATAATAATAATAATAATAATAATAATAATTATTATTATTTAATCATTAAAACTGAGTCAACTGAATATTTAAAAAACTATCATAAATACCATTGACTGGTGCTAATGGTTGATACAGGTTGCTGCCAGCATCCTAGGTACTGATCAAGTACATTATTATTATTATTATTATTATTATTATTATTATTATTATTATCTTTAATGGAATGTATTGCCTTATAACATCTGCTTGATAGGTTTGGCAGGAATATCCTAACACAAAAGTCACTTCCTTGATCCATGCCAACATCAGACTACTGTGTGTGTGTGTGTGTGTGTGTGTGTGTGTGTGTGTGTGTATAATTTTATTTGCGGTCACAGACCAAAATACAAATATAATTGCAAAAGAACGTGGGGAAAGTAACATCATAAACAGTTGGCTATCAGAAGCCTTGGCTGAGAGGAATTACATCGTTCTCCTCTAATAGTTACAGCTCTTAAAAAAAATTTAGAAACCTGAAAAGTAATGTGTAAGGAGCCATCCCCTAAACAAAATAAGGTCAAATTACCAGCTTTGGAGTTATTATTATAATTATCATCATCATCATCATCATCAATTAATTAAACATGAAACTCAGTCAACTGAACATTTAAAAATGTGTCACAAATATCATTGACTGGCCATGATGGTTGACACAGGTTGCTGCCAGCACCCTAGGTATCAACCAAGTATCTTCTTAAAATGTACTTTTTAAAATTATTATTATTATTATTATTATTATTTTATGATTTCACAAATCAACACGGTCTCCTTTGGAAGGGCAGGAAGACAGGAATAGGGACTCCATCCTGGTTTTCATTTGTGGCTGCGCAAGAGGAAGAAAGGAGCAGGCTCGCTAAATAAAAATACGTTGGGAGATAATTTTGGGGGGGGGAAGCAAAAATGGTACCTCTCTTTAAGATTAACGTGTTTATTCTGATTTTTCATGATGGGGTTAGACCGCGTTCGGGATTCTTATGGATGCATTTTACCGCAATCGGAATAACTGAAAAGCTAGGCATCTGATCTGCAAGTCGCATTCGTGCGGGAATAGGGAGATACGTCTTATTCTTAAATATGACGAATGGTTTAACGCTGTGATTTAAGCCAAGTAATTGGGAGACAATCAACTTGTGCTAATGAGGCTGGGCTGAAGCTGAAAGGAGCTGTTTTTTCCTTGCTCTCTGCTGGGAGGCAGAGGCCAAAGAGTGGGGGGCAGTGGGTAGGTGGGGCTACATTCGGTGTATAAGACACACCTAAATTGTCACCCTCTTTTAGGGGGGGAAAAAGGTGCGTCTTATACTCCGAAAAATACGGTAATTCATTTTTGGAGGGAGGGGGATCCCCTCCGGTGGCAACTCCAGACTCGAAATGAAGCGTGGTTGATTTTCGGCGGCAACCGAAAAAGCTAATAAGATCCTCGGTTGTATAAACAGAGGCACCGAATCAAAATCACGTGAAATGTTAGCACCGCTCTGTAAAGCCTTTGTAAGTCATTCCCCACCTGGAATGCACATTGCAAAAAAAAAAAAAAAGGTTGAGACTTTTTGGAAAAAAAAGTGCCAAGAAGAGCAATTTAGGATGATTTAAGGCCTGGACATTTAAAACATACGAAGAACGGTTGCAGGATTTGGGTTTGGCTAGTCGAGAGAAAAGAAGGACATTGGGGGGAGGGGGGGGACAGACGGCATGATTTAAATATATATATATATATATATTTATATGCTGCCCTTCTCCGGAGACTCAGGGCAGCTTACAATGCATTAACGCATTGCCATAGCGGTATTCAAGTATTTGAGGGGCTGCCACAAAGAAGAGGGGGGTCAACATATTTTCCGAAGCACCAGAAGGCAAGACAAGAAAAAATGGATGGAAACCAAACTTCACATAATTTAACAACCGGTTCGCCCAGCACCTAAAATATGAGCGTGCGCATGTATGTGGCCTTCCACGCATGCGCTTTGCTCGCGCGCGTGGCTTGCACGCAAGGACGCGGCTTAGAAAACATGGCCAAATAGGACAGAATAGTGCCGGGTTGCTACTACCGGTTCGCCAGAACCGGCTGAATCCCATCACTGATGGAAACTAATCCAGGAGAGAAGCAACCTAGAATTAAGGAGAAACTTCCTAACAGCGAGAACAATTAAGCAGTGGGACAGCTGGCCACCAGAAGTTGTGGGTGCTCCATCCCTGGAGGCTTTTAAGAAAAAACTGGACAGAAAAAACTGTGTGAAATTGGTCTGGGGCTTCCTGCTTGAGGAAGGGTTGAAGATCTCCAAGGTCCCTTCTGACTCTATTCTGATTCATTGACGGATAGATTTCCCTGCAGGAGGGAACATTTTGACAGGACTCGTACCGGAGGGACACACACTTCTGACATGTGGCATTGGGACATTCCCACTCCTTGGCTCTGACAGTGCGAATCTGGCACATTTGATAGACACCGTCCATGTGAGGTAGGTCACAAGGAAGAGATTTAAAGGGCAACCCAGATGGCCCTTTAAGAAGAACACAAAGCTCTTCTCAGTTGCCTTCCAGAAAGCTCCATCATGTGGGTGAGGTAAATCCTAGCTACCCACGGGACTAGCCAGGAGCGGGTACAGGGATCTACAGCGTCCCTGACAACAGGAGACATTTTAATTTGCAGGGAGAGATCTCTGGCAAGCAAAGCCAGAGATCCCTCGATCTACAGAGCCCGGAGACTTTCAGGAGCGTCCGAGAAAATCAGAAAGGATCAGGAGACATGGGAGATTCGATCACCCCTCTTCCCAAATTCAACCCCGGGGCAGATTGGTCCAATCTAGTCCAATCTGGTTTCTGGAATCGGTTTGCAAAGGGAAGGATTCTGCGGAGCCTTTGAAAACGTCAAACGTTGAAAGTGCAGAGGCGAATGTGATCCGGGAAATGTTAGAATGCGCAGAAATGAATAGATTAACGCTGGCAATTAAAGAGAAAGAACACCAACGGGTTATTATGCGACATGGGAAACATTTTATCGATGGTTAGAGGGCAAATATAAAAATCAGAAATAAAAGCAGATGAGTAAAATATAGAAAAGAGTTAAACAAGTTAAGAAGAGGGTGTAAAGTATTAAATATTTTAACGTATTGGTATTACGCTAAGAACAGATTAAATAATGAATGCGATTGTAAATTTTAACTGTTAATGCACAAATATTTGTACCCAGACGACACAGTTTAATGGAAGATAGATTATTTGCACTAAAATAAAATTTTAAAAAATATATTTTTTTAAAAAGTGTGGGAATTCGAGCTGGGGAGAGGGAAAAAAACGTATATTTGTGCATCTTGTGCTAAAGCACTTTGGATAGCCGAACTGGAAACGAGAATGAAATTGTTGATAGATTATTGATGCTTTTCGGGCAGCCATACCGGAATTTTTTTTTCCCATCCGGGACCTCCAAAGCTGGCCGTGATCCAGTATCATGTATCCGTTTTTTCGAAAACCGCAAAATTTCTTGCGAGTTTGTAATAAGGGAGTCCCCGTTCCACAAGGCAGACTTAGAAGTTTTTTCGTTTCCGTGCTTCGTTGTTGTTTTTTATCCTTATTAAACAAGATGCGAGTTATAAACTGTGGTGCAAAAAAAAATGATTTGGAAGTTTGTAATATTTGTTCGGATCGCAAATGATCTCCTTCTATGCAACTGGAAACACAGAACGGGGTAGACGGTGAAGAGTCGTGGCTAGTCTTGTGGACCTGACCTGGCCCTTTAGTTGGTGCTGGCCGAGAAACCAGGAGGCTGTGAGTTCTAGTCCTGTCTTAGAACCAGGAGGCTGTGAGTTCTAGTCCTGTCCTTCAGGATTTGGGATTGGGGCCAGCTGAGGGATTTGGGGCCAGTTTCCAGGAGACTGTGAGTTCTAGTCCTGCCTTAAGCATGAAACCCAGCTGGGTGACTTTGAATCAATCACCAGGTGACTGTGAGTTCTAGTCCTGCCTTAAGCATGAAACCCATCTTGGTGACTTTGGGCCAATCACCAGGTGACTGTGAGTTCTAGTCCTGCCTTAAGCATGAAACCCATCTGGGTGACTTTGGGCCAATCACCAGGTGACTGTGAGTTCTAGTCCTGCCTTAAGCATGAAACCCATCTGGGTGACTCTGAATCAATCACCAGGTGACTGTGAGTTCTCGTCCTGCCTTAAGCATGAAACCCATCTGGGTGACTTTGAATCAATCACCAGGTGACTGTGAGTTCTAGTCCTGCCTTAAGGCCATTTTTCAGCCATTTTCCAGCGCCCACGAAGACCAGCTGGCCGGCGTGCTGGAAACCAGATGAGCAGCTGGCGATGACACACGTGCCCACAGATAGGGCTCTGCATGCCACCTCTGGCACACGTGCCGTAGGTTCGCCATCACGGGACTAGATGATCTCCACTTCTCTTCGGTTCTCAGAATTCGCGGATCAAGTCTTCCATCTCCTTCCCTGTGGGTGGCCTGGTTTATTTTCTTCTCCACTGGCCATGGAGCCTTCTAATTTCCACCCCCACCCCCCACCCCTTAATGCCACCGCCCGCTCGGCTTTCGTGGCGACAGATAAACCATGTTCCCGGATCCCGCACATGGGGAAAAGACAGCGACATTTGGCATTGTTGACAGCGAGAATTACAGGGGAACAAAAGAAGGCCTGTTTGGTCGCCCTCCTTTTGCAGGGACTTAAGAACATTTTTCTCATTTTTGAACGGCTAATGTCTTGCAGGAATGGGGGAAGAGATGGAGGGGAATTGTCTAATCTCTTTAAACTTAATCTTTTCTCCTAAAAAACACACACACACACACACATCCACTAAAACCCGTTGGCTTCAGAGATGCCCCGGAGAGATCCATATTCGGCTAAAGAACCCTAATTAGGTTAAGATTATAATACCGTCATAATGCAGGCTCTTATTTCTCTTCTTTCACGACACTGTTTTTATCGTATCCGTACCTCCTCTTGGCCCACCGGGAGTCCCTCAGGACTTCTGCCATCTTACCTGGGAGTAAAGCAGTGGTGAAATCCAATTTTTTTAAACTACCGGTTCTATGGGCGTGGTTTGGTGGGCGTGGTGTGGTGGGCGTGGCAGGGGAAGGATACTGCCAAATCTCCATTCCCACCCCACTCCAGGGGAAGGATACTGCCAAATCTCCATTCCCACCCCAACTCCAGGGGAAGGATACTGCCAAATCTTCATTCCCACCCCACTCCTCGGGGAACGATATTGCAAAATCTCCATGCCCACCCTACTCTGGGGCCAGCCAGAGGTGGTATTTGCCGGTTCTCCGAACTACTCAAACTTTCCGCTACCGGTTCTCCAGAACCTGCTGGATTTCACCCCTGGAGTAAAGCCCAATGAGTAGCCAACTGTCCAGAAGATAGGCTTAAGATACAGAAAGGATCTTGACCAACTTGAACATTGGGTGTGATCGAACGAAACAAAAGTCGACGGCAAAAAAAGGAAGGTTTTACGTTTAGGCCAGAAAAACCAAATGCACAGGTATGGTATATGTGGTACCTTGCTCAATAGTAGTAACTGCGAGAGGGATCCTGGAGTCCTAGTGGACAACCATTTGAATAGGAGCCAGCCGTGTGCAGCAGCTGCCAAAAAAGCCAACACGGTCCTAGGGTGCATCAACAGAGGGATAGAATCAAGATCACGTCATGTGTTGAGACCACTTTATAAGGCCTTGGTAAGGCCACGCTTGGAATATTGCATCCAGTTGTGGTCGTCATGACGTAAAAAAGATCTTGAGACTCTAGAAAGAGTGCAGAGAAGAGCAATGAAGGTGATTAGGGGACTAGAGGATAAAACATATGAAGAACGGCTGCAGGAACTGGGCATGTCTAGTTTGATGAAAAGAAGGACTAGGGGAGACATGATAGCAGTCTTCCAATATCTCAGGGGCTGCCACAAAGAAGAGGGGGTCCCCCTATTCTCCAAAGCACCTGAGGGCAGGACAAGAAGCAACGGGTGGAAACTAATCAAGGAGAGAAGCAACTTAGAACTAAGGAGGAATTTCCTGACAGTTAGAACAATTAACCAGTGGAACAACTTGCCTCCAGAAGCTGTGAATGCTCCAACACTGGAAGTTTTTAAGAAGAGGTTGGATAACCATTTGTCTGAAGTGGTGTAGAGTTTCCTGCCTAAGCAGGTAAGTTGTTCCACGGATTAATTGTGCTCACTGTCAGGAAATTTCTCCTTAGTTCTAAGTTGCTTCTCTCCTTGATTAGTTTCCACCCATTGCTTCTTGTCCTGCCCTCGGGTACTTTGGAGCAGGGGTCTCCAACCTTGGTTCCCAGAATTCTGGGAGTTGAAGTCTACAGGTTTTAAAGTGGCCAAGGTTGGAGACCCCTGCTTTGGAGAATAGCTTGACTCCTCCTTCTCTGTGGCAGCCCCTTTAGTTTAAATAGTTCAACTGAAGGAAGTAAGCCACGGGTTTAAAGCCAATGCTTTCTTGCAACTCCAACCTAGAAGGATTGTATTGATTAAAGGTTGAGGTTATGAAAATGTTTACTCGGATCCTGTATAAACATGGCAGCCTCTGTATTAAACCAAGGCATCAGAAAAGAAAGAAAAGAAAAGAAAAAAAATTGGCAGGTTGAAAAGTATTGACTGAACTGAAAGGCAGCCCTGGGAGAACATCCAAACCCAAATTATTGTGATTTTTTTTGTTCCCTTGGGTGGGTTGGCAACAACATACTGGGGGGTTATCTAGGAAGTACCTTCTCTTATAAAATTAAGCAACAATCTTTCTCTCCATGCCATCCCCAGTGAAGAATGATAGCCCCCCCCATCCATCCATCCACCTATCCATCCATCCATCCATCCATCCATCCACCCACCCATCCATCCATCCATCCACCCTTCCACCCATCCATCCATCTACCCATCCATCCATCCATCCATCCATCCATCCATCCATCCATCCACCCATCCATCCATCCATCCATCCATCCATCCATCTATCCACCCATCCACCCACCCACCCATCCATCTATTCATCCATCTACCCATCGACCCATCCAATGCAGAATTGAGTCCACGTGGACTCAGGATGTTATAGAACATCATGGCAGGAATTTATCTTTTCAAGTCAGCGAGTCTAGAATCTTCCTGGACTTGCTTTGTGGCTTCCTGCTGTAAAAATCTCCAAATCTGGAGTCCCGGCACTCATGTTTTTACATCCTCACCCCCACTGGAAGGGTATCTACCAGAAAACCATCCCTGGTTGTTTAGGATTATTAAGCAGGCTGCAAATCCCAGTCAAGAAAAGTCAGAATAATCAGAACTGGAAGGGATCTTGAAGGTCTTCTAGTCCAACCCCCTTCCTTCTCAAGCAGGAAGCCCTAGACCAGGGATGGATAACCTTTTTGCTGTTGTGTGTCAAAAGTGGGGGGAGAGCGGGGGAGGGGCGTGCACGCATGTGCCCACACCCATAATTCAATGTGCCCGGACCTGCGCTTTCGTGAATGACCCCCCTCCCGCGCGCTCCCGCTTCTTTTGGCATGCGGTGGCACAGTGGGCCCAGTAGGCCCGTTTTTCACCCTCCCCAGGCTCCAGAGACTTTCTTGCAGCCTGGGGATGGTTAAAACAGCCTTCCCCACCCACACGGAGGCCCTCTGGAGGCCAGAAACAGCCTGTTTCTCGATTTCCGGTGGTCCCGGAAGGCCTGAAAATTAGCTGGCCAGCGCGCGCAAGCACACTGGAGCTGAGCTAGGGCAATGTTCACATGCCCACAGATATGTCTCCTCGTGCCACCTGTGGCACACGTGCCATAGGTTCGCCATCACGGCCCTAGACCAATTCAGGCAAACGGATGTCCAATCTCTTCTTAAAATCCCCCAGTGATGGAGCACCCACAACTTCTGGAGGCAAGCAGTTCCACTGACTAATCGTCCTCACTGTCAGGAATTTTCTCCTTAGTTCCAGGTTTCTTCTCTCCTTGATGAAATTCCATCCATTCTTTCCCGTCCTGCCTTCTGGTGCTTTGGAGAATAGCGTGACTCCTTTCTTTGTGGCAGCCCCTCAAATACTGGAAGACTGCTATCATGTCATCCTTCTGGAGGTGGGATTCAGCCGGTTCGGATCGGTTCGGACGGTTCGCCGGTAGCTGAAATCTCGGGTGGGATGCCATTCTTTTTGGGTACGTTTTTGAGGCCGGGCGCATGCGCAGGTGCGCAGGTGAACTGGGCATGCGTGTGCACGATACAAGCATGCGCCTGTGCGCGGGGTGAACCGGTAGTAACATAGTGTGAAACCCACCGCTGCACCCCTCTAGTCCTTCTTTTCACTAAACCAATTCAATGATTTCATTTAATCGACTGCTTGAAATAATCCAACAACTCGATTACGTTTTAATATCGTTAAACTGACGTCCTTAAAAAATGTAAAAGGCGGCAAGCCGAAGAGGCCGCCGAAAAGGCTGATCAATTCACACAGATCTCTCGGTCACTAAAGGAGGCACCCCAAATAAGCACGTCGTAAAGCAAGCGCAGGGAACGTTCCTCAAACGGAGGATTTCCACCGCGACGTTGTTCTTTCAGGGGGAAATTTTTTAAAAAAAATTTTTTTAAAAAAAAAGCCGCTTGGCAGGCAAATTGGATTTAATCCAATTGAATAAGAACCGGGAGAGAGGATAACGCTGAATATTCTACTAAGTGGGAAAAGGGCTGTCCCCCTCCTTTTTATGGGCCCATAATAGACTGCTTGTTTATAGAGACAGTTTGGAATATTTAAACAGTTGTATATTCAATTATTACGAGGTTTTTGGGGAGGGAGAGAGAAATAAATTGCCCACGGCCAGGGCCAGCCTATTTAATCAATGCACAATCAGATAACGGCTTACTTACACATTAGCCCGCTAACGCGCACTCACACCCAATCTTTAAGCAAAGATCAGCTACTCAAATTTTAATTCCTTGGGCTAATTAAGCAGGCTGTTAATTGCTCTCAGGGCCTCTAATGCCTTGTCATTATGCTTTTTAACAGCCAGCTTCACACAAGCACTATGCAAACAAAAGGCACCATCAGACGTTTAATGAATTAAAGTAAATGCTGGTACTTTAAGGGTGGGGGACGAGGGGTGGGGGACACAACCGTTGGAATTTTGCCTTCCGCGGAGAGGATTTATTATTATTATTGTTGTTGTTGTTGTTGTTGTTTAAAAAAGGAAAAGATGGATTTCCTCATTCGTGGGGTGAAAAAACAACAACAACAGCATGGAAGTATCCGCAAAGACGAACCGCAAAACGCCCGGCTCGATCAGACAGAAGGAAAATTCTTCGTATAAACTTAATAATTCTTCTTTTTTAAAAAAAAGCTGCGATCTCGTTGTGTTCAGCTTGTACTGGGAGGAGTGTGTGTGTGTGTGTGTGTGTGTGTGTGAGAGAGAGAGAGAGAGAGAGAGAGAGAGAGAGAGAAACAAAAAAAAGAAATCCAAGTTATTCTTAGAGCTGGTTGAGAAGGCCTTGGGGACATCCCTCAAATGGACATGATTAAAAAAAAACAAAAAAACCCCTTTATAGATATTTTTTTTTTCTGTGTGTGTTGTTGTTGCTTAGAAAAATGAGCTTAGTGCCTGTGGCTGTTTCACTTTGGTTGGGTTTTTTTTGGGGAAACAAAAAGAGAGAGAGAGAGAGAGAGAGGGAGGGAGGGAGAGAGAGAGAGAGAGAGAGAGAGAGAGAGAGAGAGAGAGGGAGACGGACATGAAAGAAGGGGTATATTCGTAGGCCTACCGTCTTGGTAAAAAGCAACGTCAATTAAGATGTACCATGGAACCAAACGGACTCTTCTCTATCTTTTTCCTGTTCTCCGGTTACCTACGAGAACCGGGGCTGCCTTAATCAGCGCTAACATCTTTATTTAGATATTCTTAACCACAGCTGGATCTGCTCAGGATGTTTAAGGTAGATGTGGCTTCTTCACGTTTTTTGGTTTTTTTTCTCTCTTTTAAATCTTAGCCGTCAGATGGGTAAAGTCCA